>JAUIMM010000441.1:6315000-6490000 GCA_031769625.1 Taudactylus pleione | reverse complement strand
CATCCCACTAACATCAGCAAAAGAAACATCTTCAAGCTCATTTTTATACATGGAGACATTTATATCAGACTGCGGAATTCAGAATTCCATCAACTCCAGAATACATGGGATAAGCTCCCCCCACCCTCCTGCTGTGGGATACACGGGTATTAAGATTCACAGGGGAGTTCCGTCACCATATACAGGACGGGGTTACAAGCTGAGAGCTTCTATACAGGGAAGTGTGAATCAGTATTACAATGAATGCTACACTTAGCATATTCCGGTACGAGCGCACTACAGGAGCTGGCATTTGCAGCCTGTGAAGAAGTTCACTTCATTAGATGCTTCTGCATCCCACAGTGACAGAGGAATTAAAAGGCTCTACTGTCCATTAGGTCTCAGTTAGGATTTCTAGCACTCTAATAAGTGTCTATTAAATGTACCTGTCTTGTCTCCTACTGACAGCACATGAAAAGTTCAATATATTTATAGCAGCATCTCAATTAAGCAATGAGCTTGCTAAATGTTGTATTGCCCTAGTTCCCGGAATATGCAGCTGCCGAGACTTCAGGATCTTCTCAGATGAGCCTGATTTAAAGGGGCAGGATGACCCTAACTGACCCCAACTAAATCGCATCATTTAAGTGCATGGTGCAGGAGAGGCTGTATAGCAAGGTGACTTCCGGGCTGAATAAAAACACTGGGGTAAATTTACTAAGCAGCGCTTATAAAAAACCTCTGCATATTTGGTGGTATCGTCCGTTGAATTTAAATAGGCACACCTGGTTTTATTAATTAATATTATTTCTCCTCTAAATCCAGCCAAAGATGCAGTGGCTTTGAAAAGGGCAGCTTAGTAACTGAAGACATTTGCAGTAGAGGCCTGGCAGAGCATCACCAGGGATGAAACCCAGCGTCTGGTGATGTCTATGCGTTCCAGACTTCAGGCTGTAATTGCCTGCAAAGTATTTGCAACAAAGTATTAAAAAGTGAAAGTTAGACTTAGGATTGTTTAGTTTGTCCCATTACTTTTGGCCCCTTAAAAAGTGGGAAGCACATATAGAAAACCATTGTAATTCCTACACCGTTCACCTGATTTGGATGTAATTACCCTCAAATGAAATCTGAAAGTCTGCAGTTAAAGCACATCTTGTTTGTTTCATTTCAGAGTCATTGTGGTGGTGAATAGAGGCCAAAATATGAAAATTCTGTCAATGTCCCAATATTTATACACCTGACATTATATATATATATATATATATATATATATGTAAAACGGGGTATAGAATGAGGAATCCAGACAGACAGGTACTCGGTAAAGCAGTGTCTTTTTAATAGCAGCAAACACTGCACTTTAGCATACAAGAGTTTAGACCTGCACACATACAGACACATAACATAAAACAAACATACGTAAAAGTCTGAGCACCCCTAATTAGTCAGCAGTGGCTTACAGCCACAATTTGGGCATGCTCTCCCAGCACAGCCCTTGGACCCTGGCACTACAACACTATGGCCCTCATTCAGAGTCGATCGCAAGAAGCGATCGCTCACTCTGAATGAGGGCGGGTGCTTCTTGTTTTGAAGTGCTGCCTCCAGGTCGCAAGCTAAGCTGTGGGTTACCACCCACAGCTTAGCTTGCGATCAGGGTGATGGTCGCGATGGTCATCACCATCGCGACCATCGGGGCTTACGACCAGACCCTAAGGTTGGGTCTGGGCACTCGTAAGCCCCAGGGAACTTCCTGCTCTGTTTGAGCAGGAAGTTCCCCACTGACATCATCAATGATGTCAGTGGGGCCACCCCCAAACGGCAAGCGTTCCGACTGGAACGCCTCCGTTTGGCTGGGCAAGCCCCCGGCCCGCCCAGCAAACGGGGCGAGCTGTCACTCAACATCGACAGCTCGCTCCGTCTGCTACTAGACCCCTAGCGACGGAGCGCCCGTCGCTTGCCGGGTCTCGCGCATGCCGGAGCCGGCTCCGTCGTGCTCATGCTTTGTGGGGACCATCGACCTGGTTGCGAGCGCATCGGCGCTTGCGACCGGGTCTGAATGAGACCCTATGTCCCTAGTTCCTGGCTGCAACTGAGCATCAAAGCAACGAGCATCAGGTGTGTGTGAGAGTTTTAAACCCTTCCAGTGCTCCAGTGATTATTCCAGCTGGGTCAGTGTAAATGTGAAAGCCCGGAATTCCACACCTCCACTGCTAATGCAGAACGCACAGGTTTCACTCCAACCTCCATTGGAGGGAGCGGATTCCACCAGAATGTGGGTAATTCAGGTGAGAGAGAATCCTTCTCACCACAGGTGTGGAATTCCAGGTTTTCGCATTTACACACACCCAGCTGGAATAATATTATAATTGTCATGTCAAAGTGATATAAACAGCTATAATGCCTACCAGCAACGTCTGGCAAAGCAGTAAGGGCAGACTAACCCTCTCCTCCCCCTCGCCGGTACCTAACCCTCCCTCCCCGGTGCCTAACCCTAACCTTCCGACTTAGTGCCTAACCCTAACCTCCCCCTCGCCTAACCCTCTTTTCTTAGTGCCTAACAGCAACCACCCGTATTGGTCCCTAACCCTAACCTCCCCCTGCCCGGTGCCTAGCCGTAACCCTCCTCTAACCCCCAATTACTTACCTTTGGGATACCGGCGGTCGGGATTCTGCTGCCGGGATCCCGACGTGGGATTCCGGTGCCGGTATTTCGACCATCGGCATCCCGCACACAACTGATGCTGACTAAATCACCCTACAACTCCCTCAACCACTTGTCTCCTTCCTATAGCTCCAGCCTTATTTTAACACACAGCCTCCCGCCCTCTACGCTTAGCTAATGACTGCTGCCTGACCTCTTCCTTCATGCTGTGTGTGCTAACCCCTATGCATGGCAACACCGGAATCCTAATGGCACACTATCAATAAAAGACATTACCAATAATGCTGTATCTGTTGGTGAATCTATCTAAGCATATCTGACGGCCTCCGGACACACACAATATGATAGGCATGCCTTCTTACTGAGCCGCAAGTTACAGGCAACTAACAATTTCTTTCCCTGACCTTCTACTCGTGACACGGGTGGCGTGAGGCGAAGACCACTGCTAGCTTGGAGAAAAAAAGGAAGACATTAGTTTGCCAGGAAGACAATGCCTGACTTATACTCCTCCTTCTGGGATAAGCAGGGTCTGCTCATCTGACATTACAGCAATGTTGCACCTGGACTCAAATTACATGCCAAACCTTACTAGTAAGACAGAAGCTGTTAAAACAAAGTTTAAGCTCAGTGTCACAAACACCGGGACTTGGGGCCTGATTCAGACCCGTTCGCGAGCGCATAGCGCGCAAGCGGGTCGATGGTCAGCCAGTGCGCACATGCGGCGTGCGCAATGCGCGAGTCCCGGAGCGAGCGAGAAATCACTCGCTCCGGGGCTCGCAACAAGACGAGGCGGCTGTCGATGTTGATCGACAGCTCGCCCCGTTTTGTAGGTGGGTCAGGGGGGGTGGCTGCACAAACGGAGGCGTTCCCTTAGGAACGCCTGCCGTTTGTGGGCGGCCCTACTGACATCACACGTGATGTCACTAGTGAACTTCCTGCTCTATTAGAGCAGGAAGTTCACTGGGGCTTGCGATGGACAAGACACTACCACAAGGGTCTCGTCGCAAGCCCGATGGTCGCGATAATCGCGACCATCGCCAGGCCGCCCGCTAAAGCTGTGAGTGGTCACCCACAGCTTAGCGGGTGGCCTGGAGGCCGGGGGTTTAAAAAAAAAAAAAACGTCCCGCCCTGATTCAGAGCGAGCGCTCGCAAATAGCGAGCGGTTCTGAATCAGGGCCTTAGTCACACTTACCCTGTCTGACGGTGCTATTCTGTCCCAGTGCTCTGTCAATCCATTCCCTGAGGTTCATGGGCACAGCCGTGTTGTCTCTGATCAGGAAAGCACCAGTATCCCAGTCTTTACCCTTCTCCTGCGCTCACGTGACCACTCCAGCCTCTCTGATAACAGCACCCTATTTAATCCTGCACCTGACACAACTACCTTGTCGGAACAATGTTTTTATTTTCTTTACCCTCCAGTGATCTCACTCACTAGTGAGCAAGTGCAACGTCCGATCCCCTGCCCGTGAGGTTGTCTCATCCACTCTGCACTCCTGCGCTATATGCAGTTTCCAAGCCTGCACCTACCGGTCTGCGGACCTGATTCACTACAGTTCGCAACAGCGATTGCAAGTAGCGATTATACATGCAGTTCAACTGTGATAATATGCTACTCCAAATCAAAATACACATAGGATAAATGGCTGTGGACAAACGTCCACGCTTGATAAAGGATCTTCATATCCGAAACGCGTTGTGTGGAACGCCATGAATGGACAAAGTGGACTAAGTCTTCCTCACTCAGGACTCGTTCAATACCAGGCAAGCCATGTGGTGTGATGTTAACTCGCCTGAAATCCATATTTAGGGCTGGTTTACCATTGGTCACTCACACCACTGGCCATTTTATGGTACGAGCTATTTGATTCTTTTGTCCTATGTGTATTTTGATTTAATTTTTTTTATTATTATTTGTGTGCATTCCACTTATGTATTAAAGTAAGTTTCCCTTACTTGGCTTGTGATCTGTCCCCTTAATTGTCAAACACTGGTTCCAGACCCTTATCCCTATATTCAGGTTAAAAAGTTGAGTTCCACTCAATTGGTTCCAATGGGCAGACAGGGAGCCTTACAGGTATCACTGACCTCTCTGAAGGCACCAGGCATTTACCATATGGGTCTCACCCATGAGTATACCTCTGATCCTACCACCTCTATTCTGCTACAACCCACCAGCCCAGTGCATGGGTCCTGACTCAGATCTAAAAACCCAAACATGACAGTCAGGAGCTGCGCCACTGACCTGGAGAGCGTATATAGAAAATGGTCAATTACAATACTGGTATGACCAGTGATTCTCCTTTATTCATCCACAATCCAAAACGCGTCTGCATTGGGCAAAGGTCTTAGAGCCGTACTCAATTTGAGCTGAGCCGCGTTAGGTTAACGCGGCCCGGACTTAACGCCAACTTCACCTGTTTTGTAGGAGTTAAAGTGTTGCGCGCACGTGCACGCTTTACCCCGTATTCAATTTCAAAGTACGCGTAAACAGCACCCGGCGATACTGTAACAAGCGGAAAGTACTGTCATTTTTGAGGAATTCAGCCTGTCACCCCCCAAATGATGCTCTGACATGGGGGTTCACTATGGTTACCCCCGATTTGGCTTGCTGAAGTTGGGCTCAATAGCTGCTAAATAGCGTTTTTCTATACCTGATGCAGAATAGTATTCAGGAGTATTTTTTCCAGAAAATAACTTATCCCAGCAAATTTGGGGTACTTGAAAATGGGGGCCAGCATATTTAAAGTGAAGTTGAAAAAATCGCTAGTTTTTAACTTTGTACCCCAACATTTTTTTTCCCGCCCACTTTTTCAAAGTACATTTTTGGGGTGTCCAGTACGCTCGCAAGTGGGTCGATGTTCCCCACTGCGCATGCGCACGACGGAGGGAGCTCCGCCGTGCGCATGCGCGAGACCCGGACTGCGACAGCCAAGCTGTCGCTCCGGGTCTCGCACCGAAGGGGGCGTGCTGTCGATGGTGACTGACAGCACGCCCCCTTTGGTGGGCGTGCCTGCCAGACGGAGGCGTTCCCATGGGAACGCCTACCGTCTGAAGCCGGCCCCACTGACATCACTAGTGATGTCAGTGGGAGTGATTTTGGCTCTGATAGAGCCAAAATCACTCCAGGGCTTGTGGCAGGGAGACCCTACCGCAGGGTCTCCGTCGCAAGTCCGATGGTCGCGATGGTCAAGACCATCGCGACCATCTTTTTGGACGCTCGTATATGCTGTGGGTGGTGACCCACAGCTATACGAGCATCCAGGAGGACGCTCCATTTTAATGGAGGAGGGCCCTGATTCAGAGCGAGCGCTCTGGTCAGAGCGTCCGGCTCTGAATCAGGCCCATAGTCTGGGGCAGAGGCTTTTCCATTGTGTTCTGCAACTGAGCGTGCCAACCACATTACTAGTAAGGAGCCCTTCCTAACCGCAGCTCCCTCCCAACTGTTGAGATCACAACTTCTTAACTATAAGACTAAAGACTCTGGGGTCTATTTACTAAGCTGTGTTAGGAGATAAAGTGAACGGCGATAAAGGTACCAGCCAATCAGCTCCTAACTGTCATTTTTCAAACACATCCTGTGACATGGCAGTTAGGAGCTGATTGGCTGGTGCCTTATCACCGTTCACTTTATCTCCTAACACAGCTTAGTAAATAGACCCCTCTATCTTAAACTAGGTATCATCAAAGAGCAACTTAACTATGAAAACGCTGATATCCTCCCATATTTCTCTACTGACGTTTAAACGGCCAGAAGGCGCATTGCTGAGGTGAGACGGCGACTCTGCGACGTGTGCCGTAACTGCCCACCCATATGTCCTGCCTTTTTTCTAATGACGTTACAGTGGGCCCATAGACTAAGGTGCCCACATTTGACCATGACACTCAGTCGCACACAGATATACAATTGTTGCATATCAAGTTAATCAGCGCAGTCTCCTGGTGCGTCTTAGACGCATTGAATTGTGATTAAGATGCATTGGCGCAAGCAAAATCGTATGGGACCTGGTGTCTCTCTCCGCCTGGCGTATTGAGGCTAGGGGGTAAATTTACTAAGATGGGAGTTCTATTAAGAAGTGATGTTGCCCATAGCAACCAGATTCTACTTCTCATTTATCTAGCACCTGCTAGAAGATAATATCTGGAATCTGATTGGTTGCTATGGGCAACATCACTTCTTAACAGAACTCCCATCTTAGTAAATTTACCCCTAGGTGTATGAGGACACATCGGTAGTTCACTACAGAAGAATTTAGGAAACCGTAATGTTGGGCAGAGGAATGGCAAATGAATCTTAAGGTACATACATGTCAGATCGTGCACCTATAATCTGACGATCAAATATAGGCCCTGATTCAGAGCCGGATGCTCTGACCAGAGCGCTCGCTCTGAATCAGGGCCCACCTCCATAAATATGGAGCGTCCTCCTGGACGCTCGTATAGCTGTGGGTCACCACCCACAGCCTATACGAGCGTGCAGAATGAAGGTCGCGATGGTCTTGACCATCGCGACCATCGCCAGTGCGAGCAGAAGCCTGCGGTTGAGTTTCTCAACCGCAAGGCCAGGAGTGATTTTGGCTCTATCAGAGCCAAAATCACTCCCACTGACATCACTAGTGATGTCAGTGGGGCCGGCTTCTGACGGTAGGCGTTCCCTTGGGAACGCCTCTGTCTGGCAGGCACGCCCCCGGCACTCCCACCAAAGGGGGCGTGCTGTCAATCAACATCGACAGCACGCCCCCTTTGATCAGACACAACGAGCGAAGGAAAGTTCTTCGCTCGTCGCGTCTCGCGCATGCGCACGACGGAGCTCCCTCCGTCGTGCGCATGCGCAGTGCACACCATCGACCCACTTGCGAGCAGACAGCCGCTCGCGAATGGGTCTGAATCAGGCCCATAGTCCCTATTAATACCACAATAAGAAACTGGCATTCATAAATAGCCTGCACTGATTTTCCTGTTAGAGATATGAATGTAGGAATTTGAACTGCAAGGTGAAATCAGTGGTAAAATCCTGCAGACTCAGGGCTCGATTCAGACCCGCTCGCTGTATGCGTTCGCTCGCTAGATGCGTATGCAAATTCGTCAAGGCAGACGATCCCACGTCAAGGCATTAGCACGCCCACTATGTCTTAGCGTGCGATCGCATTGTGTATGCAGATGCCCACCAGCATGTCTTAAGACGCTCACTTGCGCACGTCATCTCCAGGAAGTGTAGGCAACCATCAGTAACATCGAGTACCATCGGATGCGATCGCAGCACTTGTGGTTGACCATACCCTGCCGCAAGCACTGCGAGCGTTTCAGTGTAAAATTCAGGTGGGGAGATTATTGCTAAGGAACCAAGTTAAATTCAATTTAGATAAACTTTAGTAGGATTGTAATGAGTAGTGGGCGAAATAATGGGAGCCCAGCAATAAGGCTCATTTGGGAGTGATTATAAACAGTGATACATCCCCTTCAGCAAACTGTTTTCTCCAAACAAGTAATTTGATTTTATTATAGGAATGAGTTAAGCTCAGACTCAATATTGATTTTGATCTCACCTCACAAAATACATTCCCCAAGCAATATTAAAGAAAAAAAATTATATATATTTTATATATATATATATATACACATATATATATATATATATATATATATACACATATATAAAAATCAGGGGTGCACTCACCAGTCTTCTTACATGCTTTTCTTTATTTAAATGAATAAAAATAACAGCAATTGCAGGATCAACGTTTCGGTCCTATGCCTGGACCTTTGTCAGGATACCAGAACAAATGACACATATCCCCCTTAAATACACACCAGATCAATTAAGTAACTGGGTAGCCCCTCCCATATGGCCTTGGTACTCAACCCTCCATAACAATCAGTGATATGATGATATGGGATCTAAACTGTTTGATGAACATGCAGATCCCACTATTAGACAGTCTGCAAAACACATCACATAATATATTAATAGCACATACCTGATCGCTAAGCCAGCGCTGTTTTGATATGTATGTGTATATTGTTGGTGAACTTTCATCAGGCTCACTGTTACGGTGTGCTTTTTACATAACAGCGCTTATTTGTGAAACTATGTATTCAGTCCGTTTTTTCCCCTAGATATTCCCTATTAACATCTCAGATATTGTATATTTGGATTAAGTATCTTAAATGAAGCTTGTTGTCATTATTTCTATTTGTATGCCCCACTCTTGATATATGCGCTTGAAGGTTCCATTACTGGTTGCTTAGCAACCATCACGTGACAGCGGGTATTGCTGTCTTTCCGGAAACTGAGAGTGTTTCCTAGATGACTGCCTGGCGTGCGTTCCAGCTAAGGGAAGTGAGTGAGAGTGGAACGCACGCCAGCACCGGCCATTGGGGCTCCCTTAGCGCTGTCTGATGATAGATCTGGCCCCCAATGGCTCGCTTAGCTTCACTGGGCTCTCTGGCTGCCACAGTCCCACATAGACTTTTTCTAACAGCAGCCTGAGTGATCTGCCTTCTCATCAGCCCACACCTGAGCTCTCTCCACAAGGCAGCCATTAGGCATCTTCCCACAATGCTTTTCTACTCTGTGTGGGCAGATCTGTCCGGCCCCACGCAGAATCAGCTGCTCACCAGTGCCATCTCTGGTGATACTGTAACAATATATATATACACATACATATATATATATATATATATATATATATATGTAAGACATTGATGATAGCATCTACTTAACCATCTATAGATCTGCTGTGGACATTTCCTTTCTGACAGGTGGTTGGGGAATTGTGATTCATACTTATGGCTGTCAGTAAGATTTTTATATTAATTTTGTATTTGTATTGTTTATATATTGTATTTATTTTCATTCTTTCTACTGTAGGACTTTTAATTGTCTTTTATAGTACATTATGTTGCTTTTTTTTTTTTAGTACATATGAGGGGATAATTTAGTACCCTCATTGGAAGAGATCAGTGATTAGAGGTCTTGGTGTGGCTGGGTACTTACAAAATTCCACTATTCAAATACTAGTTACTGTACATTACGCCCAGGTACCTTGGGGAGGAACTAGAATCTGAGCATAAAAAGTGTGTCCCCATCAGCTGCTACAAATACACATTTTAATGGTTTGTCCCTGGAATTTTCCCCATTTTCCAAAACTGACCAAGAGTTCAATATAATTATTCTCAGTAGAAGATCATGTTCTGAATATCTGTACTTCTTCTTTGGGCTTTGTATGGTAACAGTTACTTCAAATGAGCACTTAAGTAACAACGATGACATAAGAACTACGTATAGTGTGCATGTGATTTTGGATATTGTAGTGCGCCAAGGTCTGATTAGAGTGCGCCTTGCGTCACTTATAATGCTATGCATATTAAATGCGCACAAACCCAGTATTAAAGTGACCCATATGCTTTGTCTAACATCGCTTTATACAGCAGGGAGAAGCATCTTATTTTCAGATCAGACATTAGGAGGGATAAAGGTGGGAAGACAAATAAAAGGACCACAATGATCTCTCGTGGCTGCCCCTTACGTGGCTGATTCCCAAATAAAGACTTTATCCAAGGACAGAATGTAAAATCAGGCCATATTTAACCGTTAATACTCCAACACACAACGCAAAAAGAGAGCAATAGTGAGGTTAGAGCCCCTTTAAAAAAATCGAAATTTAAAAATAAATCTACTTAAAATACAGGAAAACATTTTTCTTTTGCTACAAGGTTTTTTTTTTTTAACACAATAGGATCATGGAACACCTGCTGGTGAGAACATTCATGATTCACACTACCCACAGGAACTATATGAGTAATAGCCACTAGATGGCAGTGTACTAAAGGAATGCAATGACATCCTGACAGTGTGGAGCAGATGCTGAAGATTCAGCTGAGGATCTGGGATGGAGCAGTGTGTGTCTTCTGGTGGCAAGAACAGCGATTACATCAAAGCGCCAGCATAAATGTGAGCTCTGCACGCAGCAAGCTCACGACTTGACATTTCCGAGGCCAACCTCCAAGCATGCGGTGCAGGAGCCGATAACACAGGGGCAGGCTCCTGGGAATGACATCTGTTACTGACGGCAGAGGAGATATATGCATGTGTTCCAGCTTCCAGACAAAGGCTGTGCTTGGTACATCATCCTCCTAATCAGACGAGCTGTCTGACAACCCTGTAAATGAGCCCAATGAATGGCGCGCTCGGCAGGTCACCTGTCAATGTGCGCCAGTTAATTGCATCCTTACGTAGAAGGGACTAGTATCAGGCACATGCAAAGCTCTGTCTGCAAGCATCAGCCTCATTTATCTATGTCATAATCTATACAGCGGTTCCTCAACGGCTTTTCCATTAAAAGCCGATACACCGGCCAAGCAAAGTTTCCGTATATAAAGAATGACGTTTAATTGTGCCCAGCAGAAGGGGCTGTATACGCTAGACTTTCCTGGGTGCTGTCTATTCACAAGACGGTCTCTCTGTTGAGAGTGTCGCCGGTAGACCGCTATAGTGGGTGCAGACAACCGTTCACATTACAGGCCATGTTCTAATGGAAAATCTGCACCTAGAACGAGGCTGGTGCAAGTTTTTCGGTGCGACCGACGGCCGCAACTAAAGACGCACCAGGCGATGTTTGATCGTCTAAAGATGATAAAAGTATGGCGTCTCAGTCCTTGAACATTCAGGCGCTCAGCTGTACACTAGGAAAGCACCTGTAAGGGTATTTGTATAAAGCCACAGGCACAGAGGGCCTGATTCAGACCTGCTCGCGAGCGCTGAGCGCTCGCAAGCGGGTCGATGGTGCCCTAGTGCGCATTCACACGACGGAGGGAGCTCTGTCATGCGCATGCGTGAGACCCGCATAGCGACGGCCAAGCCGTTGCTATGGGTCTCGCACCAAAGGGGGCATGCGGTCGATGGTGAGTGAGAGCACGCCCCCTTTGGTGGGCGTGCCGGGGGCGTTGCTGCCCAGACGGGAACACCTACCGTCTGGGGCCGGCCCCACTGACATCACTAGTGATGTCAGTGGGAGTGCTTTTGGCTCTGATAGAGCCAAAATCACTCCTGGGCTTGCGGCAGCGAGACCCTACCGCAGGGTCTCGTCGCAAGCCCGATGGTCGCGATGGTCTTGACCATCGCGACCATCTTTTTGGCCGCTCGCATAAGCTGTGGGTGGTCACTCACAGCTATGCGAGCGGCCAGTAGGCCGCTCCAAAAATAGGTAGGAGGGCCCTGATTCAGAGCGAGCGCTCTTGTCAGATCGTCCGGCTCTGAATCAGGCCCAGAAGCCGCTGCTTCCGACTAATAATCAGCCCCATTATGCTTGTTACCTAGGTGACTGCAAGCCAATTAAATGTTTGTTTATTTTGCGCACTGCCCCGTTCTCCATCCCAGTTATGTAACAAAGAGAAGATCTCCCCTAAACATATATTAAAATATCATATAATGTAATTAATCAAGCCTATTACAAAGCTGTATAATCCCCCACATTGCTATGACATAAAACACTCACCGCAAAAGAGATTCCTTCAGATTTAATGGATCCACTGTAGAAATGCTGAATTTGGGTTACATTGTATTGCACAGCGAGAGACGTTACACATGATACGCAGGGGAGTGCATTGCTTCTTATAAATGTATAAAAGGAATTCATTTTGCATACTGGTTTCCCTAGTAGATGATTTTCAGGCTAATATTCCAGCAAATAGACCCAGCCGTACAATCTCTGTTACCCCCATGTAGTTCATGTTACCTTTGCCGCTAACTCCAGACCAACTTTATCGGCCTCGGCTTCCAGCGTCCTGCTGAACGGCCTCTCGAATATAAACTGCAAGAAAAGAAGAGGTCAGGCACTTCGGATGAGGCAACGGCCGCGCTTAAATGGTTTAATGGCCGAGAGCTGGCCCAGACTGCTGAGCAAGGTCTGAGCTCACCCAGGCCACTGCGCAAGCAGAGTCCCTGTACTGGGAATATTCTCCTTTACTGCGGACAAATGCAGGGACAGACAGGTCGCTGTCACGTCTGCTGAGCAACGCCGACAGAAACAAGGCCGTCAATCAATCCCTGCACGAGGCGATACGGCCAGCTGGGACAGACAATCCCACACAGTACGGAGGAGTGTGGGCAGACAACTGCAACACGGAGGCAGCTGTAAACAGATGGCTTAGCTGCAGGGCTGAGATTGCCTTTTAGGTGGCAGTTAAAAACAAAAAGTGCGGAGATTCGGACCCTAACTGTGCCATTCAACAGCCGGCACTAATCGACATGCAACTCCCTCTAGTGGATCAATTTAAATTAAACTAAACCTCGTGAATGGTACATAACGTGCCCTCATATCGGACAACGGTCTATCACGGAGCGAGCAGAGTGCATTTACAATGACATTAATTACAAAAATGAAATGTAACAATAAGGATTGATCCATTATACAGTAGAAGTAATAAGTAGGGATCTTTTAACCACTTAACTCACGATTTTTTTTACCAGCAAATCCGGTCAGACATTGTCGTTTTTCTTTTTATGTAATATAGTTGAAAAAGTATTTTTAAAAATCTATTTAAAAATTTAATTTAAAAAAAATTATATCTAGGGGCTGTCTCACACCACCCCCTTGTCCGTAGACTCCCATTATAAAATCGTTTTTCAACCCCCCTCCTCCTCCATCACTAATGTATTTATTAATTTTTAAGCCCCCACCCCTCCAGATTTCACCCCTCCTTGCCACCCCCCATACTCCCCTCCCACCCCCTAATTCCCCAGAACCATATACATCCCCTTTCCCCCCACATGCAGAGTGCAGTGGAGCCTTTATCATAGGGATGGCCATCGGTGGTGTGAAACAATCATTATGAAACCATCGATGGTTTCGCCATCGATGGCCATACCAACTTTGTGAGGAGAGACTGATGATCAGCCCCCCTATTGAGGCAGGTTTCCTTGACGGTTGCTGATCCCTGCAGCCGCCCGGTAAATGCAAGGGAGGGCAGGGCAGGCTTCCCTTGCGGCTCAGCTCTCTGGAGCCGCCGGGGTATGCATAGGAAGGGGGACCGCACTAGGGGGGTCATTCAGACCCACTCGCGAGCGGCAGTACGCTCGCAAGTGGGTCGATGGTCCCCACTGCGCATGCGCATGACGGAGGGAGCTCCGTCGTGCGCATGCGCGAGACCCGGCGAGCGAAGGACTTTCCATCGCTCCGGGTCTCGCACCAAAGGGGGCGGGCTGTCGATGTTGATTGACAGCACGCCCCCTTTGGTGGGCGTTCCGGGGGCGTGCCTGCCAGACGGAGGCGTTCCTATGGGAACGCCTACCGTCTGAAGCCGGCCCCACTGACATCACTAGTGATGTCAGTGGGAGTGATTTTGGCTCTGATAGAGCCAAAATCACTCTTGGCCTTGCGGTTGAGAAACCCGACCACAGGGTTTCACTCGCAAGTCCGATGGTCGCGATGGTCAATACCATCGCGACCATCTTGTTGGACGCTCGTATATGCTGTGGGTGGTGACCCACAGCTATACGAGCGTCCGGGAGGACGCTCCATTGTAATGGAGGTGGGCCCTGATTCAGAGCGAGCGCTCTGGTCAGAGCATCTGGCTCTGAATCAGGGCCTAGGTTCACCTGGAGCAGCGCTGGCTTCCCCGGCGGCTGCTCTTCCCTGCAGCCGCCAGGAGGCCTGAACACTGCTGGCCACAGTGATTGGGACGCACTGGGGGTGAAACAGCAGGTGCAGGGGGCCAGGAGGTCCCTCCGAGATGGTCGGCTGCGGGTAAATTATCTTCCCACAGCCGCCCAGTGGGCATTTGACTGGTCTGATCAGATGTGACCAATTCAGGAAAAGACCAGCCTGGCTTTCCCTGCGTCTGTCCGCAGCCAAATGGTTAATAGTTCAGGTGGGAAAATCTTTTTCAACCAGCCTTGCAGATTGTCAATCCCTTCCTAATAGCCCAATCTCCAGCCCTGTACTCGCTTGCCAGGAAATCTGCTCTGTGCTGAAAGGTATGCAAAGTGACAGACTTGTGTGGCGAAACGCGTTGTGTCATTGCTTGTGTCAAGTCATAATAAAACGTGTTGCCACAGGAGCACTTTGTCAGGAGGATGGCTTGACACTCAATGGGAGCAGGTGTGGATATTGAAAAGTTCTCTTTTCTGGCCAATCAGAGGAGGGCTGGTGTGTATTAGTCAACCAATTAGTTCATAGGTTCTCAAACTCTGGCCCTCATTCCGCAAGCGTGTCGATGGTGGGGCACTGTGCATGCGCAAGCCCCAGAGCGAGAGAGAAATGATGTTGATCGACAGCTCGCCCCGTTTTGTAGGCGGAGAGGGGGGGGGGGTGGCTGGCCAAACGGAGGCATTCCCGAAGGAATACCTGCTGTTTGGGGGTGGCCCTACTGACATCACCAGTGATGTCAGTAGTGAGCTTCCGGCTCTATTAGAGCCGAAAGCTCACTGGGGCTTGCGGCAGACGAGACCCTACCACAAGGGTCTTGTCACAAGCCCCGATGGTCGCGATGGTAACTAGCACCTTCTAGAAGATAATAGCTAGAATCTGTTTGGTTGCTATGGGTAACATCTCCACTTCTAAAAAACTCTCACTTTAGTAAATATACCCCATAGTTTTGCATTTCTTCTCATACAGGGCGGTATATATGAATTATTTTTTAATATATAGAACATGTGTGTTATTAATTTAAATGCCACATAGATATGTTTGGAAGCCTCACTGGTCTTTTCTTAATATTGTTATAGCCCATCCAAATTGAATTATTTTACGCTAGTATATTACTAACATTAGCTTATCAACATTTTATATATCAGGGGTGCTCTAGTAATATCCTAAATAACAGCTGTAATATGATCTAATGGAGTCTCTCATTCCAATATTAGATTATATATTGACTGAGAATCAATTGAACATAATAAGTCACTGTCCCGTTATTTTGAATAAATGCATTTGCTTCGCTTGTCAATACTTAATAATGATTGAATACCGATTAGTTATAATGAACTGTCTAAGGTAAGCGGTATCTCTATTATCTGCTCCAATTCTATTGACTCCACAGCTTGTTATTACTTAATGTTGACGGAATACTTATAGAAATTGTCAATGTACCGTCATGGTATGCACAAATGTGTAAAGGATACTGGGCCTACTCCAGATCTGGGCGCTAAAGTCATCGCAACTGCAAACTCTCACTGATCGCAAACTGCTCACTAATGACTCACTCGCCGGCCACTGACAGCATCTCATATCCGCCGCTCACCTCACGCAGAAAACATCGAATGCAGATCCCGCGTTCATCGGTCTTCTGAGTAATGGCGCGTATCCACTAGACAAGAAAAATTAGCGATTGAATCATTACAACATCTTTATTGTTCAATCGCTCATTAATCGTGCAGAAAAATGTCGGCAACGACCCGCGATGCGCTTCCCGCATCGCTCATCGTCCGAACAGGACGGTCAACCTGATGATATCGTCAGGTTGAGCATGTTCGGGGATGAGGGAGGGTGCCTGCGCTGAACGACATATTGTTCAGTGTGGGCACTGCGCAGTATAATGAACGACTGAACGATAACGATATCGTTCAGGCTTTCATTGTCGGCAAGTGGATACGCGCCTTAAGCCTAAACGCCGGTGGTACACACTAGACGATGTCTAGTGTGTACCCACCTAGTTAGCGAAGGGAACCGGCGGGGTGCTGGGATCGGCAAGTGCATACACACTTGCTGAATCCGGGTGCGAGGGCAGAGACCATGCCGGACGACACATTGTCTAGTGTGTACCCACAATAAGCTGCCGCAGACATAGCGAGTCTTCAGACGCACAGAGGGCTCTCCTGCTGCGAGCAAGAACACAGTGGCTAAGTAATGCACGCCCAGAAAGCAGTGTTTACACGCTACCGACACGCCTGTGTTTCTCTAGCCACTCCCCCATACGCTGACTACCTGTCACTCACTTTGCTAGTGAATCCCGTGTGAGCGCAAATCGCAATTCAATCGCTGCCCAGGGGCAGTGCAGCTTACACGCATGCGCAATGGCAAATAATCGCTCAACCTACGTAAATATCGGCATTGCGTGTGGACCTGATCCAGCCCCATAACCATTGTGAAGCTTATTCCCAGTATACTGCCTTTCAGAGCCCTTAATTTCCAAAGGACACCTGAAACACTCTGCCCTGCACTGGCATCGGGATTCTGAGTTTCCAAGCGGCTCTGGTAGTGTTTTTCTGAATGAGTCAACTATCTATGTGCCCACTGGTCTGGATCTGTGTGGTCGCTGGCCGAACAATAAATAAATATAAAAGGTATAGACATTATATTTTTTTTCCCCTGCCAATTATAACGTATTAGCCAATGATAGTAAGGCGTACACACAGATCCAGATCTGCTGATTGACAGATATTCATATATATTCTGGTATTGCTACATCTGTGTGAATTAAGTGACACCTTTATTGTGACCTATTAAAGTGGAGTGATATATAGATAAATAATGAACGGCCGAGCGGCCTTTCTTGGCTTTGAGTAGCGTGGGAGTCATTTACCTCTCTTAGCTTGGACTGGACCCACTGACCGACGACGGCAAGGCTGTCCATTGGACAGATCGCCCAGATCATTGTTAAGGAGATGAGGAACAGAAAGTCCATGAAGTGGCTGACGCTGGCCATTTCCGCCTGCGGGGAACAGACAACAGACGCCATTGATAGCATATGGATTACAAGCACAATTTACAGTCTTAGAATTATCCAGTATTCCGCAATCAAATACATGTACTTTCTGTAAGTCTATCATTTGTACACTGGTTATCCGACACTTATTTGCGGTCGAGCTTCTACCATTAAGGGCCATATTCAATTTGGTGCGAAAAGTCAGTTATCGGCGATAAATTATCGCCAACTACGTCATTTTCGCCATTTTCACTTATCCCCATATTCAATTTCAGATGTGAAAAGTCTTTGTAAAAAAACGGGAAGAAGTTTTCACAACTGCTTAGGTGGCGAAAATAAGTGCAGAATTTGGGTTGTAGAATTAAAAAAAATACCCTGCAGCCTTTGGAATGTCCCCTTAAAGAACTCTGTGTCAAAAAAATTAAAAATAAGCATAGGACACCCCAAAAAAAGTTGTTTCAGGGGTGAAAAAAAAAAAGTTGGTGGACAAACTTAAAAACTAGCGAAATTGACTCAGGGTGGATCCCCAAGTATGCGGCAGGTGTTTTCTAGAATGCGGGTGGTTTCAGCAGGCGGATTTTTGAAAAAATTTTCAAAATCATTTTAGGGACTTAAAAATATGCTTGCACCCATTTTCATGTACCCCAAAGTTGATGGGACTATTTAAAAAAAATAAATAAAGCCAAATGCTATTCTTCACCACTTCTTCAAAGATGCATTAATCACTGCTGCGGCTATTTAAAAACCCAAATTACCTTTAGCAGGCCAAATCGGGGGTATCCACAGTGATCCCCCATGTCAGACCATCTTTTGGGGGGTGACAGGCTGATTTCCCCCAAAAATTACAGGACTTTGCGATACTTACTTGTCCGCCGGGTCCCGTTTTCGACGATTCCTAATTGAATACACGGATAAGCGGGCACGCGCCCGATACTTTATCCCCTGCAAAAACGGCGATGATGGCGAGAAGCCCAACCTCAGACTTTTCGCCTCAAATTGAATATGCCCCTAAATCACTAAAATGTGTCCTACTGAAGGTAATCCGACTTCTGACACTTTCCAGGCTGTGCTAAATCCTTTCCATCATGCGAACTTACAAAAAGCTCCCTTAAGTCCCGCTGAAATGGGAATCCGCCAAATTAACGTATAAAGCGCACTGCAATGACTCAACCTACAAACATGATCTACTTGCTGCAGACTTTGACGTATTATTGCATCATTCTATATGGAATGCCGTAACCTGCGTATACCCAACATAAGGCGTTGGAAACGCACAATTCTCGCTGTCTATGCCATTTCGCCATGACTGTAAAAATAGGAGCCTGACTTTATAAAAAAAAAAAAAAAAAAAAGAAGAAGAGTAAAACAGCTTTTGTGTTGGGCTTCTGCATTTATCATTGTCTGAATACAGCCTCACTGTACGCAGTGGCCCTGATTCAGAGCCGGACGCTCTGACAAGAGCGCTCGCTCTGAATCAGGGCCGGGTTTTTTTCTTAGATCGGCCTCTTGGCCGCTCGCATAGCTGTGGGTGACCACCCACAGCTATTGCGAGCGGCCATGATGATGGTTGCGATGGTCAAGACCATCGCAACCATCGGGCTTGCGACGAGACCCTTCTGGTAGGGTCTCGTGGCCGCAAGCCCCAGAGAGATTTCGGCTCTAACAGAGCCGGAATCTCTCCACTGACATCACTCGTGATGTCAGTGGGGCCACCCCCAAACGGCAGGCGTTCTCATGGGAACGCCTCCGTTTGGGCAGCCACCCCCCCGGCTCGCCCACCAAAGGGGGCGAGCTGTCACTCAACATCACTAGCCGGGTCTCGCGCATGTGCACGACGGAGCAGGCTCCGTCGTGCGCATGTGCTGTGGGCCACCATTGACCCGGTTGCGAGTGCTCAGCGCTTGCGACCGGGTCTGAATCAGGCCCACAGCCTCGCTGTACACAGCGTTCCTAATCATACCTAAAAAACTTCTACCACTGAAAGGACCCTGGCCCTCATTCAGAGGCGGTCACAAGAAGCGACCGCTCGCTCTGAATGAGGGCGGCCGCTTGCTTTTTCTAGTGCAGCCTCCTGGTCGCTAGCTAAGCTGCTTAGCGACCGACCAGGTTGATGGTCTTGACCATCGCGGCTTGCGACGAGACCCTAAGGTTGGGTCTCGGCAACCACAAGCACCAGGGAGCTGCCTGCTCTGATCGAGCAGGAAGCTCCCCACTGACATCACTGCTGACGTCAGTGCGGCCACCCACAAAAACGTAGGCGTAACCACCCCCCGCCCCACCTACAAAACGGGCCGAGGTGTCGATCAACATCGACAGCCGGCCCTTTTGTAGTGAGCTCTGGAATCTCGCTCCGGGGCTTGAGCACGCACAGTGCAGCCACTGCGCATGCGCAGGACCAAAACATCGACCCGGTTGCGAGCGCGCAGCGCTTGTGACCGGGTCTGAATGAAGTCCCCTGAGTGCTGTAGAAGAGCTAGAAGTTGTATCCTTGACTGGAGCGGTGTGTAGTCTGCTTACAGATTTAGACAAGTGTGTTGTGACAGCCCAGCCTGCTGTGTAGTGGTGCGTGACACTTCTGATCCCTACCCAGGTGATACATAGAATGTACACAGCAATTCAGCGCCAGCTGCCTAAGAAGTGGTACACATTACCGCGGCACCACAGCCAGACATCTAGCCATAGATCTGAGCAGGGCTGTGTTTGGCCAGTCTAACCCAGAGCATGAGTATTTTCTATACATCCTAATGTAATGCTCACTCATAAATCGACGGATACATTTTGAGATTGTTGAAAAGGGGTTTTCTCAGCTCATGGCATGCATTCACACACAGAGACACTACAATGTCCAGTTCTTCCTGATGCCTGGAGTATCATCCCAAGCACATTACCGCCCCCCCTCCTGTCATCACTTCCCTAGATGTACAGTCAGATCAGCGACTCCCTGCAGGCAGACAGGGAGAGCTCACAGACCCAGCTAGGTCTCTTCGTTAAGGGAGGAACGAACAAGTATTGATCTGGAGCTGGTTTATAATTCACAACTTGCCTTGGCCAGACAGCTGGAAAATATATCATTACTATAAAATGATCCAATTACAGTTTTATAGCTGGTGCCATTGCGAGGAATCACGGTCTAAGACACAGCCAGCAACCCCTCCCCTGCCTCCCAGCTCTCTGTACAATACAGACTGGGATATGAGCTGAAAGCAGAGAATCTCTCTCATTGATTTCATTCTGTTCCTTCTGCAACGTTCTGCTTCCCCTATGCCTGCGGATGCCTTTTACACCAGCTCTCTGACCGACTCCTACACTGATGGGGACCTGTCCATGGGAACCCCAGTACTAAGCTATAGAATTCGCCGTCCACTAACTAGTGTGGGCATGGGGCAAGGCAACTATCAGAGAAGAGCATGACGTGCAAGCTCCCGAAAAAGGGGCGTGGGCACTAGAAAGGGGGCATGTCGTCAAATGCACTCCCCTTTCATTACTGTAGGGGGCGTGCCTGGCACTCACTGAGATGCTGGGCTGCCCCCAAGCTCTCCCTGCAGTATGACTAGAAGCCATGCGCATGATTGTTTCACCGGAACTTCCCCCCCCTCCCTCCCTCCGCGGGACACTGCAGCTTGCAGATGGGGACGGCTGTTTGCGGGGCGCCACCATAAGGGAAGGGCACAAATCAGCCACTTCAAAATTGGGCAGGACGCGGCACAGCGCTGAAATAGCCTAGCGGGAACACTAAGTACCAATGCAGAGGAGGAGGAGCCAGGCCTAGCGATATAGAACGGTTGTGGTTCCGGGCTACCTCTGTTTCATTTCATATTGGTGTCTATTTATTCCAGGCGCATAACAAAACAATGATGGCAGTGTCGCAGGCGTGTCGCTGATCGCGGTTGCGTACAAGGGAGCTCAACCGCTCACATAGGAGGCCATACTCAGACGGAGAGACTGCACCTTACCACAGTGTTGGTGCACGTTTAGATGGTGCTACCGATGGTGATGCAACGTCTACAGACGCGGCGAGTGGGAGTCTCAGTTATTGCACATTCGGAAGCACGCTTGTACACTAAGGAAGGGCTTTGTTAGTATAAAGTCGCAGCCGTGACTGCTGCAAAATGCACAAGGACGGCTGCGCCTGCATTAGATTTAGCATTAGCCCCCATGTGTGGTTTGCTGGCAATGTGCCCTGGGTGTGCCATCAATTATCGATGTGGGGGGGGGGGGGGCCCAATGGGTGACAACAGTAGATGAGGTCCGATAGTCAATGCTTTCCCGATGATGGTAGAAGCTCCGATGGACGACCCTAGTTTAGATACCTTATAGAATACACTTCTCTATTTCTGTTACAAGGTATGGGGTGACGGCAAAGAGGAAAAGGGGAAATACTGCGTCAGCCTCTGGGGCGGTGGTGAGGAAATGAAATATGGGGCTTGGAAGTAGTTGGGTTTTTCAGATGACATTTACAATACGGGGGCCTGAGGCTCGAATACTGAGTGCGGCAGCTGCTTTAAAAATTCCTAATACATACAGATCATTGATATATTTAGTGCACCACCAGCTAGGGATGTAATCAACAGTCAGAATCCCGACGCTCACAATACCGGCGGCGGGACCCCAACGGGTGAGAATGCCGACAACTTCTAACAGTAAGTATGAGGGTTAGGGATAGGCTACAGCAGGGGGTGGGGGGTAGAGTTAGGCTGTGGGAGGGGTGGGTTAGAATTAGGGCAGAGTTAGAACTAGGGCAGAGTTTCCCGAACTCGGTCCTCACGCACCCGAACGGTCCAGGTTTTAAGGATAACCATGTTTGGGCACAGGTGACTTAATTAAAAGGTGTATAAGTAGCTCAGTATTTTGATTTAACCATCTGTGCTCAACTATGGATATCCTTAAAACCTGGACCATTAGGGCTCCCTGAGCACTGATTTTGGGAACCCCTGGATAAGGGTAAGGGTTAGCTGGAAAATACACACAGGGAATTCGCCGGCATTTTCACTATCAGGATCCCGCCGTCGGCATTCTGACCAGCGCGCTTCTGAATGTCGAGATGCCGCACCCAACCCACCAGCTGCACCTCCTTTTCAGAGCTGTGGAGTCGCGGCAGCTGTATGAGAATGGTTAGCGACCTACGCTGGGAGGATACGCACTGAAGTGTACAGCCCCTTTAAAACAGATGAACAGACAAAACCAGAGCTAACACATTCCTCATATCTACGTGCTTACCGTGTGTTCCAGGATGGCATGGGCCAACTCATGGCCCA
Organism: Taudactylus pleione; assembly: GCA_031769625.1. Taxonomy (NCBI): domain Eukaryota; kingdom Metazoa; phylum Chordata; class Amphibia; order Anura; family Myobatrachidae; genus Taudactylus; species Taudactylus pleione. The sequence continues at coordinate 6,467,464 of JAUIMM010000441.1, read as the reverse complement.
AAATGAAGGCAAGCTGGTTATTGTCTGCCACCGCATTGAGCATGCCGGTAAACACAAACACCTGACCGTCCTGCAAGAGAAAACCGCAACAGAACAGAACGCTCAGTGCGGAGCAGAATTATTGGGAGTATGGGGGGTACAGTGGTGTAACAGAGCTGACCACAACGCTTCTGTAGAATTGCCTACATTCTAAACTAAGCAAAACTGGAGACGTAATACAGAAAAATATATGTGATCTGCATCATTTTGAAGAGTTGCACAATACAGAATATTGGTTCTTGAAGAGCATGGAAACTGCTCGAAAATATACCAGGTGAGTAGGAAGAATAATCGAACACACTCAACCTGCCCTTGCTTCAGCTGTTTCAGGAAGTAAGATTATGGCCCTGATTCAGAGCCGCTCGTAAGCGGCCGCTCGTTCGTTCTGACCGATGTTCGCACATCTGCGCATGCGTAGTCATTGCGGCCGAAAATCGTTTGTTCGCTATATAGCGAATGCCTGCTATTTTGAGTGACAGAAGGAGGCGTATGTGGGTGGTAACAGGGGAAGGTGCTTGAAAACGGGGGTGTGGAATTCGAACGCAGGCGTGCTTAAAGGTCAAAACGGGCGTTTTAAGGGAGTGCATAATTAATACAGCAGCGTCATTGACCACGTCACTTGGTTTTTTTTTACTAAGAACTGCACGCAAAATAGCGGTTGAAAAAACCAGCCACAAGAATAGCGAGCAGTTCATACGCTGTTCGATGTACTCGATTAATGTAATAAATAGCGGACATGACGTATGGTGCGAGCGGCAAGGGGGCGTATTTTTCAAAATTACAACCGCAAGTTTTGCTCGCTCGTTCAGACTTAGAGGCGTGAACAGACCGCAATTAGCGAACGGTTCATTTGAATAGCCACCCCTTGTTTTAGAACGAACGACCGCAAATAGCGAGCGGCTCTGAATGAGGGCCTCTATCTGGTAATCGAAGACTTGCTCTAGTACCTGCATTCTCTGATTTTCAGTACAGCTGCCAACAACATCTAAAAGTTATTTAGAAATATTTTCTAATGTCATGTTAGAAAAAAAAAATTATATATATATAAAAACATTTTATTTCTTTTTAAATAAGGGAATACATACTATGCGCTACTAAACATCCCACTGTGTACCCATGTGCCAAGTTTCACTTCGATTCGGTCGCTATTGACCAATGTTTTCTGTACTACGCATGCGCCAGAACCGCAGTGCGTATGCGCTGCGATTTCTCCTGTGGTTACGGTTGCAGTGTGGGAGAAGCCGCAGCCTAATTGACAGGCTGCTGCCGTTTGGGAGCGGTGACGGGGAGAACCATAGGAGCGAGCGTCAGACTCAGCTCCACTGGCATTGCCAGCTGGACATTCCGAGCAACCTTAGAGTTGCACAGATTTCCGATGGTAATGCTGGTGGTCGTGATGGTGAACCTATGCTGTGTCTTCGGACACAGGCAGCGGATCTGAGAAGCCGGCAGTGGGTGCCTTATTACAAAACACACATTGTGCTGCGTTAACAGAACGTCTCAGACCCGCTGCTGCCAAAGACACAGCACAGATCACTCCTGCGTCCAAGGCCTGAGACAGGGAAAAATGTTGCAAATACAGATTTCATCGCACATAAGGCCTGATTCAGCAAGGATCGCAGCTGCTCAAGTGTACGCAGACGGCCGATTGTTACGCAGTGCGCGTGAGCGAAGGCTCCACTGAGATCGGGTCTGCAATCACAAGGACTTCACAGACCCATCGCAGAGCGATTGACAAGAAGCGCTTTGTGATTTTTTTTAAGCAACCAACGTCTGCGTCGCAGCTACAAACGCAACTTAGAGCATCTGATTAAAACACATATCAATCGCTTCTCACCGGCGGCTGGATGGGCTCTACGGACGTTTGCCTGTAGGAGAACCATCCTGTAGGCGTCTAGCCAGAGGCGGACCTATGCCGATTTGAGTCTATGCAGAGTGAACGCCATTTCCAGTCGCATCTTCTGCACCATTGTGGGTGTAAATGCCATTACTAGTGATGGCGGCTGACTCGTGGGCCGAGGGCTGGAGGCAGCGCTGTCACATGGATGGAACAGAGTCAAAATACTGGCAGATATTCGCATAGAACTTTCGAACGCTGGAAGCGGACAAAATGGTGACCGCATTATGGGCCTGATTCAGACCCGCTCGCAAGCGGGTCGATGGCGTGCGCAAGCCCCAGAGCGAGAGAGAGATTGTCTTGCTCCGGAACTCGCTACAAACGGGGCGGCTGTCGATGCTGATCGACAGCTCGCCCCGTTTTGTAGGCGTGTCGGGGGGGGCGGGGGTGGCTGCACAAACGGAGGCGTTCCCGAAGGAACGCCTGCCGTTTGGGGGCGGCCCTACTGACACCACGAGTGATGGTCAGTAGTGAGCTTCCAGCTCTATTACAGCAGGAAGTTCACTGGGGCTTGCGGTGGACGAGACCCTACCACAAGGGTCTCGTCGCAAGCCCGATGGTCGAGACCATCACCTGGCCGCTCGCTAAAGCTGTGGGTGGTCACCCATAGCTTAGCGAGCGGCCCGGAGGCCGGGTTATTTAAAACAAAGCGGCCGCCCTGATTCAGAGAGAGCGGCTCTGAATCAGGCCCAATGTGCGGCTCAGAACTAGGCAAATGGTTGTAGCTTAATTGCCTACTGAATATCCTGTCTCTGGTGACTGAAGTGTCTGAGTAAAGCCCCTTGTACATTGCTGAACATAAACTGCTACTATGTAAATAAAACACAATAATAATAATACAACATTGATCAGAGCTTTCACAATATTTGAATGTAACATAACTGCACAGTTTATGATCCAGGCGACAAGTTCCGCTGTGGAAAAGCATCACACACACTCTAAGCCAGTGTTGGCTAACCTTGACACTCCAGCTGTTATGGAACTACATAACCCAGCATGCACTGCTACAGTGTTGCTATTAGGGCATGCTAAAACTGTGGCAGGGCATGCTGGGATATATAGTTCCACAACAGCTGGAGTGTCAAGGTTAGCCAACACTGCTCTAAGCCTTATAAGGGAAGATTCTGCATTCCTCACCGGCAGCACGAAGGCATTAATGACTGGCTTGTCCACCACGTGAATGGTCCACTCAATCTTGGACACCTCGGGCAGGTCACTGTTGCAGGAGATAAGATGGTCTACAATTTTCTGCACCAGTTGATAACGGGCATCCTCCTTCGGAAGCATTATGTCCTTAAACTCTTCAATCAGCTGGAAAGGTAACATGAGAGATACCTATAATCTAGGAAAGGCTCGGCTCAGCATATTCTACACGTTAATCCCAGTCTTATTTTACAATGTCATATCTGTCCCGGGCTGGGAGTAGCTGGTGTTGCCTGTGAACTGGGGGGGGGAGAGACCCTGAAAGGATGCACCGCACTGCGCTGTCAAAGTCGGTTTATCTTTGAGAGGAAATTAAAATAGGAGGACGGGGGAGATTTGCTGCGTTTGGAAAATCCGCTGCACGAGGCAATGTATTCTGTCATATGGACAGAAAGGGAATGAATAGAAATAATTGGTTTTATTGTTGGGTGCGGGAGATAATCTGCAGCACTCTGCAGAGAGACAGAATTTAAAGGGGCTTCAGTCACACAATAGCGTACTGGTCGGTTTTATTCAACCAATAACGGATTTACCTTTGCAGCAGAGAAAACACAGACTTTGCTCTATAAAACGACTGTGTGCCCAGACTTCTAAATATGCTCACAGTACATTCTCAGCAGGAACGCATTCCGTGTCCTCCCATTAGCCCTACCTAATAATAGTACATAGAGCACAGACTGGCGCTGACTTCGGTCAGTCTGGCGCAAGACAGGCAAACGAAAATGAAAACATATAAATCGGGCACTAAGGGTTAGAGATTCTTTGGGGCTGCCCAATTATTTTGGCAAATAGGTCTTTATCTATTGACAGTTTTCACTTCAACACACGCGATGCGTCCGCAAATACTGTTCCGGCACCCTGCAGGCATCAGTTCCGTGGCCCCCGGCTGTGATTATTGGAAGACACAGCGGGGCTCATTCTTCAAGAAAGAAATTGCCACACACATAAATAGCTCTGTAACGATGATGGCACCAGAAATTAGGGGTCACTCCATTTTGATAGTTTATATATACAATATATATCAAATAAAGTAAAACCACAACAGTGTCACAGAGATAAACATGAGGATATTCTTTACATTCTGCAAAGTATTATCATTCAGCATGCTGGGACTTGTAGTTTCACAACAGCTGGGGAGCCACAGGTTGGCCGAGGCCGGTATAGGCTCCTCACCCACCAAGGAATTGAGAATCTTTTACCAATAATAGAAAAAAAACAAAGCAATAGATAGATCGTACACTGGACTCCAAATGTATAGCTGCGCAAGTAACAATGCAAATAAATATTTTACTAGTAGTACTCAGAGATAAAATAGTAATAAAAGACATTATTAAATAGACTCCTGGAGTCTTTCTACTGGACTGGATAATTTAAAAATATTCTGTATTAATTGTTGCACGGAACAGACTTCGGGGAAGATGTATGAAAGCTTCTAAGGAGGACAAGTGGAGACGTTGCCCATAGCAACCAATCAGCTAATAGCTAGCATTTATCAAGCACAATCTATAAAATGAAAGCTAGTAGCTGATTGGTTGCTGTGGGCAACTTCACCACCTTTATTCTTGGGAAGGTATGATACTCCTCCCTCAGTCCGGCAAATGACACAAACATCCAATGCATCTTCCAAATCTAAGATGACAGTTTTGGGGCATTAACCAACTGCTTATCATAACAATGACCTTAGTGACGTGCGGTGAGGTCAATGGCTAGTGAGGCACACATGGACATGGGTCTGAGTGCTGTGAGCCTGTCTCACTCTCTATTCACTGTAACTCTCCCCTCACTACACTAAGCTTCAATGTCCATTGATTCTCCTACCTCCATTACTGTCTTCTCTTGCTGCTGCTGACTGAGATCCGCTCTCTAAACACTGCGGTGCAGTTCCTGGTCACATATGACACATCCAAGGTGTCAATCAGTGCTCAAGGCACGCCCCTCCTACTCAGAGGCATGCCTCTATTAGCTGTCTTTCTGTGCAGCTTACTGCCCGTGGAGTGGCCCCGCCTCCAGCTCTGCAAGCAGTGTCTGACTATACAGAAGTGAGGCTGAGCTGTTGCTGCCTCATCTCTAGTCTCCCTAACTATAAAAATGATTACAATAAACAAAGATGTTTATACGTCATATCTTCTTTCTATTATTCTAATAATTTTTATATGAAATCTCAGGAGTATGACAGGGGAGGCTCTGCCAACACTGACTGCACGTCCCTGGCTGACTTATAACCACGTTCTCCACACATCAGATTGTAATCACCTTGGTTGGTACACGACCCACTTACCACTACATTAGCAATGTTGTCTTAGGGCATACATGTACCTGGCGCTCGCGCCTATCAGGTCAGTCCCTTTTACTCACCGTGAGCTATCCAGGGATGTTCCATGTAAAGCTTCCCGCGGTTTGGTAACTGCGGCACACTGTAATGGACAAATGGATCAGCTTGTCCCCTTTAGATAGAATGGTGTGCAGCTGATATGACTTGTTCCTGGGACTCAGGAATGATCAGTACACTGTGACTTGCAGGCTATATTTCCTATTAAGAGAGGACAAGCCGATCCAGCTGACCATAGAGTGTGCCTCATTCCGCCACCCTCTTTTCCATCCTTACCTTGATTTGTGAGCTGCCTTTGACACTGTTGACCACTCTCTCGCTCTCTTCAAAGCCTACAATTGTGTGCTCTATAAGGGCTATTCTCCCACCTTTCTAACAGCTTCTTCCCTGTCTTTACTTCCATCTATAACGCCCCCTATCTTCCTCTTCCTATAGGCGATGCACAAAGAGCTATCCTTAGCTCTCTTCTCTTCACTATCTACATCTTCTAACTGTGTGATTTAATCTGCATCTTCAGTCTCCATTAGCACCTGCATGTGGACCATACACAAATCTGCTTCTCCTCCCCTGAACTATCCCTCTCCGCCTTCTGTTATCTACAACTGCCTCTCTTCATCTCTCCCGGATGTCTCAGTGCCTTCCATGTCTATGACTGAGCAAATTGCCTTCTTCCTTCCGGTATCCCTTCTCCTGGCCACTTCTTTGTATTGCCAATACATTCCCCTCTCTCCACCCCTAAGTCCACTGCTTAGGCATTATCCTAGACTCCTCCCCATCCTTCAACCCCCCTTCCCCAGTTCATGCTATGACCCAATCCTTTCCCCTGAGCAACACCCCCAGGATCAGATACTTCCTCACCCTGGTGCCAACTAAATCTCTTAGGGTGGGTACACACCTAAACGACACCCAATCGTGCCGATGTTCATGGCGATTTGCCTTCACACTGGACATCACGTAATTTCCGGTACACACTTAAAAGATTTAACGAACGACGGAACGATCACTGTTCCGTTCCTTATTAATATGTACAGCCTCACATGCGATAGTGTGACTGGCCGTGCAGCACGGCCAATGACACGACATCGCATGCGATCACGGGAGAACGCAAATCGGGCACACACACTGCACGATATGCCCGATTTGGTCAAATCGGGCTGATATTGTTCAGGTATGGAGCCAGCCTTATTCATGCCCTTGTCATCCCCTACCTGGACTAATGCAACTATTACACACTGTTCTTCCACTATCTAACCTGTCCTCATTTGAATCTATACACAATGCTGCTGCTAGCCTCATTGTCCTCCTCCTAGCTCTGACTCACCCTCTCCTCTTTGTCATGCCCTTCATACATCTCAATCCACGCTCCCTCTTGCCATCTCCCCACCTTCCTTGGCTTTCAGTGTGCCCCCACTCACCGGTACTGGTGTACAAAGATCTACCCTGTCTGTCTGCATATTGTATTATTTGTGTGTTTCATTGTCATTTCCTGGTATGGGGCTACAGACACTTTGTGGCGCCATACAGTGCCTTGCAAAAGTATTCACCCCCCTTGGCTTTTTACCTTTTTTGTTACATTACAACATGTAATTTATTTTTTTATTTTTTCAAACTGAATTTTATGTGATGGATCTGCACAAAATAGTCTAATGTGGTGAAGTGAAGTGAGAAAAATATACATAAAAAAGAATCTTTATAAATAAAATTCAGAAAATTGGCATGTGCATATGTAATCACCCCCTTTGCTATGAAGCCCCTCAAAAGTTCTGGTGCAACCAATTACCTTCAGAAGTGATATAATTAGTGAAATGAGGTCCACCTGTGTGACATCTAAGTGTCACATGATCTGTCAGTATAAACACACCTTTTCTGAAAAGCCCCAGAGGCTGCAACACCACTAAGCAAGAGGCATCACACCATGAAGACCAAGGAGCTCTCCAAACAAGTCAGGGACAAAGTTGTTGAGAAGTACAATTCTGGGTTGGGTTATAAAAAAATATCCAAATCTTTGATGATCCCCCCAAAGCACCATCAAATCCATCATCATCAAATGGAAAGAACATGGTACCACAACAAACCTGCCGCCCACCAAAACTCACAGACCGGGCAAGGAGGGCACTAATCAGAGAGTTAGCACAGAGACCAAGGGTAACCCTGAAGGAGCTGCAGAGTTCCACAGCAGAGACTGGTGTATCTGTGCATGTGACCACAATAAGCCGTACACTCCATAGAGCTGGCATTTATGGGAGAGTTGCCAGAAAAAAGCCATTACTTAGTGATAAAAATAAGAAGACACAAGTTGCCAAAAGGCATGTGGGCAACTCCCCAAATGTATGGAGGAGGAAGGTGCTCTGGTCAGATAAGACTAAAATTTAACTTTTCGGCCACCAAGGAAATCGCTATGTGTGGCGCAAACCCAACAAATCCCATCACCCCAAGAACACCATCCCCACAGTGACACATGGTGGTGGCAGCATCATGCTGTGGGGATGTTTTTCAGCAGCAGGGACAGGGAAACTGATTCGAGTAGAGGGAAAGATGGATGGTGCTAAATACAGGGATATTCTTGAGCAAAACCTGTTTCAGTCTGCCTGTGATTTGAGACTGGGACAAAGGTTCACCTTCCAGCAGGACAATGACCCGAAGCATACCGCTAAAGCAACACTCAAGTGGTTTAAGGGGAAACATTTAAATGTGTTGGAATGGCCTAGTCACAGCCCAGATCTCACTCGAATTGGGAATCTGTGGTCAGACTTGAAGGTTGTTGTTCACAAGCAGAAACCATCCAACATGAAGGAGCTGGAGCAGTTTTGCCTTGAGGAATGGGCAAAAATCCCAAGAGCAAGATGTGGCAAGCTCATAGAGACTTATCCAAAGCGACTTGCAGCCGTAATTGCCGCAAAAGGTGGCTCGACAAAGTACTGACTTTAGGGGGGTGAATAGTTATGCACGCTGAAGTTTTCTGTTATGTTGTCCTAAATGTTGTTTGATTCACAATATAATATGTAGGCATGTTCTGTGAATGAAATGATGCACACCTTCAAACAATCCATTTTAATTCCAGGTTGTGAGGCAACAAAACATGAAAAATGCAAAGGGGGTGAATACTTTGCAAGGCACTGTGAATATATTATATGTAAATGATCATAATAATAACATTAATAATAATAAAAAGGTAATGAGCACAGCTAAATCCTTAGAAACCTCCAAACCTGAAACTACAGAGAATTATGGGAGGTGCTAAAAGCATTAGAGATTCTCACCGGAGGTATCATCAGTGTCAGCAATACATCCCCTACATCGTAATCTTACGGGTGAGGGAGCTCTCTGTATAGTCTGATAAATTAGGTTTGTTATTATAATTGTATAATGGACTCTAATTATATCTGCAAATTACTAAATATCCCTTTAAGGGTTTGTACTCAGGGAACCATGATAATTGTGAACTTGTATTAGAACGAGGCCCTAAGCATTTGCTACAGCGCATGGGTGATCCTAGTACTGGGCTTGTCTGCTTTGGAATAATATGCTCCGGACCCTTGAAGGGGCCTCCAGGTCTCGCTAGTTTAGCAAACTTTAAATTCCATTTTTTCTATTTATTTATATTGTAAAGTAAGGTAAATTATGCACTGATGAGGATGATGATGATCAGCGACCGCCCCTGAGTGGCCGAGTGCCCTTTGATTCCTTATTGTTGTTGCTGCAGGTTATTCACATTCTTATTTGGTACTTGCATTCGGCCTGCGCCAGGAAGGAAGTTTCCCATGTCATTTCTTTAAAGCAAACGATAACGCAGGTTGGTATTCAATTGAACATAGGGGGTCATTCAGACCCGTTCGCGAGCCGGCCCCACTGACATCAGTAGTGATGTCAGTGGGAGTGATTTTGGCTCTGATAGAGCCAAAATCACTCCTGGGCTTGTGGCAGAGACCCTACCGCAGGGTCTCGTCGCAAGCCCGATGGTCGCGATGGTCAAACACCATCGCGACCATCTTTTTGGCCGCTCGCATAAGCTGTGGGTGGTCACCCACAGCTATGCGAGCGACCAGGAGGCCGCTCCATTTTTAGGTAGGAGGGCCCTGATTCAGAGCGAGCGCTCTGGTCAGAGCGTCCAGTTCTGAATCAGGCCCATAATTAGTACATTTATTTTGTGTTTGTATTTAATTATATTTTATGTTGTCATGTGATTTTATAAACTTATTAATAGCACTGTCCAGACACAGACGGGCTGTCTTATGTTCAGGACGCTTCAGTACTGTGCACAAATTGTGTACTGTAACTTTAGCATTTACCAATAACGCCGTCACCCGCACCTCCTGGCACATATGGCATATTCTAGCCTTGCAGCGCTGGACGCATCTTGAAACGCGTCCAACTCCGTATACTGCTCAAAATGCATCCGATTGTATATCAACCTCTTAAGTGATTAATAAAATTGGCACTTCTAATATAAAATTGTACATTCAGCATGGAACACTCTGCGGCCAATTCCCCCAGGCGATGCCCCCAATGTGCCATTGCAATGCATTAAAAATATCAGCAACACCACACCAAATTGCCCCGATTACGCCCTGATAGCGCAAACTTTTGTTTGCATCCCTACAGGGCTGTAAAGAAAAATTAGCACTCTTGACGCTACAGTAAGTGCAGCATTTGCGCACAAATAAATTGACCCCCTTGCGACGATCCCCACCACGCAGAATGCAAATTTGGATCTGTAGAGGTCACACCAACCCAGGATTCAACCACAATTGGGCGTAGCTCTTCTGTAGGCCAAAAAAGGCCCTCCAATGGCTCCCACTGCGAGGGAGATGGGACGGAATTAGCGCCGCAGAAGAGGAACAGGGACCGGGGTAAGTATGGGAACGGGCAGAGTGGTGGGGGCGGGACGGACCAGGATGGGCAGGTGTCGAGATTTTGAACAGAACGGATGGAGAGGAGCAGGGGATGGGGGAAGGGGGGGGGGTGTCGGGACCACCAGCAGTCAGATCAGGCCGGAATGCGGAGTTTATATATAACAAACACAGTAGATACAGCAGCTGTCATCACCCTTACATTGACCAGGGGGTGGGCATTAAGCCCTGGCATCCCAGCATGCCCTGTAACAGTTTTAGCATGGCCAAATAGCACAACTATGGCAGGACATGCTGGTATGTGTAGTTCTACAACAGCTGGGGGGACGCTAACTGCCCACCACTGCTCTAAACCTAAGTTGATGCGGCTGCAATTATTATGCTGTATTTTGAGTAGTGATACAATAATAATATACAATACCAGTCTTCTCCCCAGGCTGTTTTCTGCGGGCGCATCGCCCCGGCACTTTTCCCCGCTGTCCCCCGCTGTGGAACGCTGGCCTCTGAAGTGACTGGAGGCTAAAGAAGCCTCCGATCGCTTCAGAGGCCAGCGGAACAGTGATGCACTGTGCGGGTGATGTCATGACGTCACCTGCGACGTGAGGAGCCTGCCCCACGCACCTGCTGGATCTAGTTAGAGCCAGTCAGACTGAGGCAGCGGCCAGCAAGTAAAGGTAAGTGCTAGGCTGGGGCCAGGACCAGTCTGGGGGCACTGCATAAGGGTCACTATTAAACCTGGGGGCACTGCATAAGGGGCCAGCCTGGGGGCACTGCATAAGGGTCACTATTAAACCTGGGGGCACTGCATAAGGGACACTATTAAACCTGGGAGCACTGCATAAGGGACACTATTAAACCTGGGGGCACTGCATAAGGGGCCAGCCTGGAGGCACTGCATAAGGGGCCAGCCGGGGGGCACTACATAGGGGCACTACTTCAGCCATGGGGCAATGCATAACAGCAAAGTTAAACTACAGGGGGCAATGCATAAAGGAGAAGACTACAGGAGGCACTGTATAATGGGCACTTTTGAGAGCCAGTAGGGGAGCAGCCTGAGACCTGGCGGGCTGGATTGGTAAGGGAGATACCCCTTTTCCCGGCACGCGCATAATTGCGAAGGCCCCCACCCGGCTACTTTTGGATGCCACCTGGCTGGAAAATATTTCTGGGGAGAACAATGCACAATCTTAAATAAAAGACCTAAGAATATCTGATTTTAACTAGCAGACTTTATTCCTGCATCTTTCAAAATGCACTAATAGGAGATCTCCAGCCCGTTATTAGCACAGTAGTATCCTGCTGTTTTTACTAGTTTGGACTTGAAAACTTAATTTTTCTCCCCTTTGTTTTAGAAGTAGTTCTTTCAGAAGTCATTAGCTGCTCATCGAGGAGAATTGTTTACAGCTGGTACTTAGCAACAAAAACGCAAAGATCCATTCTCTATGCCTTAAGTAGGTGGCAGCTTCACTCGCTTTGTGTTTCAAACTGGCACAGACAATATCGTCTCCGTCACAAAGAGAAACTACGGGCGCTAAAGAGCAATTCGCAGGATAAGGGAAGAAACTAATGAATAAAGTTGGAAGATCGTGGCCCTGTAATACCGATATGTAAGAACGGACAAATGGCACCGATACAGCACGCGGACCTAAAATGGAAGCTATGGGGTCATTATCGGGTTTGGTTGGAATAGCAGTGAAAAGGTACACATGGAGAACGTTTTCCTAATCATTTTTATTTCAAATAAAAATGTTTTGTTTTCTATTCCATAAAGCTTGTAGACATTTGTGATATCACATACCCATGCTCTTTTACTAGAGGTGTAATATATCTGACAAGGACCATCTAATACCCCTTTCACACTGAAAGTAATTCACTTTTATCCCTTTCACACTGAGGGCGGTATACAATTGTTACGGCCCCGTACGCGCCCAACAGGAGCTATTCAATTGTTTCTCCTGTCGGGCGCGATCAGCTGCCGGCGCACCATTTCAGTTTGCAGCCCCAGTGGGGTGCGAGCTGAAATGGGCGAAAAGTGACACGCTTGGGCGTCCAAACATCACTTTTCGCGGTCGCGCCCAGCACTTTGGTCGGGGGTAGCTGCTTTACGCGGCTAAACCCGACCACTTTGGGCGTGATCAGCGCGAAAAACTGCAACAATTGAATAACGCCCCGCGATCTCCCGTCACTTTAGACGGGAGATCAGGCGCGCTATAACAATTGAACACCGCCCTGAGAATTAAATTACCGGGTAATTCACTTTTACCCGGTAATATGCTAAATAATCAGGTTTTTTCCGTGTAAAAGGGTCATCCCGGGACTAAATTCCCGGGTCTCCATCCCTGGTTTTTTGCAGGGTCGGAGACCCCGGAACTTAGGCCCTGATTCAGAGCCGGACGCTCTGACAGAGTGCTCGCTCTGAATCAGGGCCGGGTTTTTTTTTTTTTTTTGAACGGCCTCCTGGCCACTCACATTGCTACAACGAGCGGCCATGATGATGGTCGCAATGGTCAACACCATCGCGACCATCGGGCTTGCGACGAGACCCTTGTGGTAGGGTCTCGTGGCCGCATGCCCCAGAGAGATTTCGGCTCTAACAGAGCCGAAATCTCTCCACTGACGTCAGTGGGGCCGCCGCCAAACGACGGGCGTTCTCATGGGAACGCCTCAGTTTGGGCAGCCACGCCCCCGGCCCGCCCACCAAAGGGGGCGAGCTGTCACTCAGCATCGACAGCTCACCCCCTTTGGTGCGAGACCCGGAGCGCCCGTCGCTACCCGGGTCTCGCACATGCGCACGACGGAGCCGGCTCCGTCGTGCGCATGCGCTGTGGGCCACCATCGACCCGGTTGCGAGCGCTCAGCGCTTGCGACCGGGTCTGAATCAGGCCCTTAGTCCCGGGATGACCCTTTTACACACTGAAAAATTCCGGGTTGTTTAGCAAATTACCAGGTAAAAGTGAATTACCCAGTAATTTCATTTTCAATGTGAAAGGGGTACCAGACAGAAAATTTCAAAAACCTGGCACACAAATGCCGGCTAAAAGCCGTGTTCTTTGCCATTTTCTATCTGAAAGTATGCCCTCATTATCTCCAGCATGGATTATTGCCTCCTTACTGGTCTCCTCGCCAGGCTTCCACCGCTACAACCTATTCTGAATGCAGCGGCTTAGACTGCTCGGTCAGTCCTTACATTGGATAACTGTATTTTACAGAATTCAATATAAAATACTTATACAGATGTGACCTCATACACTGTTGCGCCAAACAGCCCCTCTCGGACAACTTTCCTGCATCATATCAGCACAAATAAAACTGGAAGCGACAAAATTACTTTGCTAGATTGCATTGATCAATTTTGATGTGTGACATTTGAATATCTGCGAGCGACCGAGTCTGAATCTGTATGCAGAGTGCACCGATGCAGCAACCGCGGCTCTTCCTCAGGCCAAGTTCCATTGTGCGGCTTTGTACGTGCTTAAAACTTATTCCTGAGCAGATAACAGCCCAGCGCCTGCAGTACACTGTGAGTGGTGTTACACTACACCAGGGGTGTATCTAGGGATCCTAGCGCCCCTGGCAATGTAATTGGACTGGTGCCCCCCTAGCCCCCCCTATGCAGTGCCCCCAGTAGTAATCCCCCCTTTGCTGCATTGCCCCCAATAGCAGCCCCCCCTATACAGTGCCCCCAGTAGTAGTTCCCCCTATACAGTGCCCCCCCTAAGTTGCCCCAGTAGTGGCCACCCCTATATAGTGCCCCCAGTAGTGGCCACCCCCCTAAATTGCCCCCAGGAGTGGCCACCCCTATATAGTGCCCCCAGTAGTGGCCACCCCCCCTAAATTGCCCCCAGGAGTGGCCACCCCTATACAGTGCCCCTAGTAGTGGCTACCCCTCCCTAAATTGCCCCCAGGAGTGACCACCCCTATATAGTGGCCCTAGTAGTGGCCATCACCACCCTAAATTGCCCCCAGTAGTGGCCCCCCCCATAAATTGCCCCCAGGAGTGGCCACCCCCTATACAGTGCTCCCAGTAGTGGCCACCCCCCCTAAATTGCCCCCAGGAGTGGCCACCCCTATACAGTGCCCCCAGTATCGGACACCACCTATTTCAGTGCTACCCCCCCCTGTAGTGCCAGGCTTACACACACACAAAAAAATTCAACTTACCTGATCCCCGCTCCTGACGCAACCGCCGCTGTCCGCTATGAGTCCCGTCTCTTCTCTTCTCCTGCATGGGAGAGACGTCACGACGTATGACGTCTCTCCCATCACATGCTGCGGGGGGAGCCGGAACACGGAGCTCATGAGTGAGCTCCAGCCGGCTCCCTCTGCGGACGATGCAGCAGCAAATGAGAGTCTGTCAGATCTCAGCCGCAATGTACATCTTGCACCGCATGGCTAGGTGTAGGAGGACAAATTTGTACATAAGGATATCAACCAAACCACACCATCATACATTTCTTTACTTATCTCGAAATATCTCCCAGCTAGAGCCCTCCACTCTGCACAAGATCTGCGCCCTCATCCTCACCCATCACCTGCTCCCATTCATGGTTATAGAACTTTTTTCGGGTTGCACCCACTCTGTGGAATGCCCTCCCATGCACAATAAGACCTTCCTTTATTCCAGGCCTTGACAATTCCCGGGGGACAGGTCACCATGGCTACCAGATTTTGCAGTGAGGGAGGAAGCAGATCCTCATCAGCTCTGGCGGAGATTCGTGCCGATAGTATTGCGGTGTTCATATCATGCACAGGAGTGCATGTGCTGAGTGTCGCCTGCGGTGACTGCTGTGCCTGTGTCCGTCCCGGCCTGCGCTGATGACTCCTCTCCATCCTGGCCTGCTCTGATCCCTGCTATCTGTCCCAGTCTACGCTGATCCTCCTGTACGTCCCGGCTGTCTACTGTCTCCTATCCCTGGCTGCATAGAGCTCTCCGGTAATAGGGTCTCTGTGTGGCCAGGGATTGCAGAGCTGCTTTAGAGGGATAGTGGTGTGACCATGAGGGGAGGGGGATTCTATTGAAATTCTGGCACCATTATTTTATGTGAAATGTGATCAGTTATTACTGGGGGGTGGAGCAGGGGAGCTGTGCAGAGCAGTGAGGGAGCATCCTTTTTACTGTATCCATTCAGCTGTGACCATTTTGTGGACAAGTATAGTGTATATAACACACAGAGCTGTGCTCCTCACTCACTCCTGTAATTTTTTTGGGGGGAACGGTGGTCTGGCTCCTACACTTTCATCCTGGCTCCTAGATTTTAGAAAAATTTGTCAAGCCCTGTTCTATTCTCCAAACCTTTAAGCGTTCCCTGAAAACTCTCCTCTTCAGACAAGCTTCTCAGATTCCAGAACCGCCCACTTAAGCTCCATAAATTATTCTACCTAATTACCTTCCCTCTACACAGTTTACTGTACATATAACGTACAGATGTGTCCATATACACCGATCCGCGCATCGCACCAAATAGCCTAACAGACTTTGCTACTCAGCCGTGCACTGCGGCCCCGCACAAACTCTTTCACAAAATATGCCTCTTATTCGCATCACTAATGCAACAAAAAGTACAATGCGCGGGTACCCCGGACACTGGTGCTGACACTGTATGCAGCTGCTGTGTGTGACTCATTCGATAATCTGGGTAAAAAGGCAAAAGGCCGATATAAATAACCCGTGCCGCTCACCATTGTGCTTAACCTGCAACTTTATATCAAGTCCTTTGCGACTAAAATAAGAAACCTAAACAGCTAGGACGCTATAAGCGAATAGGTGTGCAGCTACGATACAAATACAAGACTGTGGGCCGAATTCAATTAGAGGCGAAAAGCCACGATCGGCTTTTCAAAGTATCTCTGTATTCAATTCCGCAGAGTTTTCGCCTAGGCAAAAACTCCATAGGCAAAAACAGGCAAAAAAGTTTCTCCAGCACAAGGCAAGAGGACAGAAGTGCAAAATCCATATTTTGGGGTTCAAATGTGGGGACTTGGGCCTTTTTTGTGTGTGTGTGCGGCCTCCTGATTTTTCTAAAAAAAAATTATTATTATTAGGGCTATTAATACTCTTCTATATTGATTTCCAGGGTCAGTGAGGCTTTTTTTGGGGTACAGACTGATTTCCCCAAAATATGCTGTCCTTTTCGCTAGTTTCGTTATTAAACACGCCTATCCGCGTTTTCGCCTGTTTTGGAAGTGAATACGGAGATAAGCGGGGATGCGCATGGCGAAAACATCGTGTCCAAACAGGCGAATGAGGCGAAATCATCACGCTTTTAGCGGCTAATTGAATTCGCCCCTGAGTATTAATAGACAGACGGAGCGGTAAGCCGGCATTGCTTGCTAGTTTATATTGCATATTGGTCTAACCGGATTGCAAGGTGCTTGGTGGGCTGCATGATCCAGTCACACAGCAATGTTGGTCCGGGGTCAGGAGGTTGTGCAAGAACACAGGCACAGATGTGTCCTCATACACCTAGCGTTTATGCGAAACATGGCGTGAGATACATGATGCAACTTAACAGCGCTGTCACAGGTAGAGATTCCCGTCTTTTCGTACTTTTTACTGAATTTTGCTTCTTTTTTTATTACCACTTTTGTTCCCAATTGTACAAATCTTAGTAAATGATGTTGCAGGGCGCCATTATGACTCCTGGTTACTGTTCATTGCATTTTTTGGGTTATACTCACACTTTCGTACTCCAGTGTAGTAAGCAAGTTATAATGCTCCTTTCTAAACACCAGGAGCCGGCTGCGCCCGGTAATCGGCGTTTCTTCCAGATTAGTGAAGTAAAAGAGAATGATGATGGATCCCAGGGCGGCAGCGCTGAAAGATAATTTCCACTTATTCTGCTTCATGCTCTGTTTGACCAGCTGCCGCTTGTTTGCCGGGAGAGCTCTCCACCACTTCCTAACACTCCTATAGACCAACGCACAAGATACAGGTATAACTTGAGATGAACAAATACACAGAACATAGCTATAGGCCGAAATGCTGTTGATCGTCGGGCCAGTGTGTACCAGCGATGTCTGTGAACGACATCGTTCACAGACATATCGCTTCGGCTGTGTGTACGGGCGATGGCAGATATCTCTGTTCATCGTGCTGTGTGTACGTGCAATGGCAGATATCTCTGTTCATCGTGCTGTGTGTACGGGCGATGGCAGATATATCTGTTCATCGTGCTGTGTGTACGGGCGACGGCAGCTATATCTGTTCATCGTGCTGTGTGTACGGCCGATGGCAGATATATCTGTTCATCCTGCTGTGTGTACGGCCGATGGCAGATATATCTGTTCATCCTGCTGTGTGTACGGGTTATGGCAGATATATCTGTTCATCCTGCTGTGTGTACGGGCGATGGCAGATATATCTGTTCATCCTGCTGTGTGTACGGGCGATGGCAGATATATCTGTTCATCGTGTTGTGTGTACGGCCGATGGCAGATATATCTGTTCATCGTGCTGTGTGTACAGGCGATGGTAGTTGTATATCTGTTCATCGTGCTATGTGTACGGGCGGTCGTACACTTGCTGCAGAGGCCGCGGGAAGGGGAGGGGGGAGGGTGACACCCCCCCCAGCCAGACGACAAATGATGTTTGTTCAGTGTGTATGAACAATCATCATCTGCAGATATATCTGCCAGGTGTGTACCCACCATCAAAACATCACTTAGACTAAGCAGCCTGGGGAAAATAAAAAAAAAATAAAAAAAGCAGGCCATGGGCCCCGGAAGCAAAGCTTCCCTTCCTCCCTAGGTGGTAGTACAGCTTCAAAAGGAACTCAACTGCTATCTTATGGCTGAAATAAAGCACTTATGATGTTTAAAGCATGCAGCCTCTTTCTATGATCCTACCTCGTGCATAACTTGTCCCCAGACACAGATTTATTTACCGCCCTCACGTCCCTCTTCCTTGTAAATGTCCAGCATCTCATTCCCTGCCCTCCTAATATTATCACAATTCCAGACCAGCCTATTCCCAACTGGTTCCCCAGATCACCTGACACGGCTCCTCTGTGATACCGCTGTCCTTTAAAAAATGAACTATGACCATATATGTTACTGCATGATAGCAATTGCTTATGACTTGTTAGCCTGCTGTTAGGCATATCCTACCATCTTTTATCTGAACCTAAAAGAATTGTAATTTTACTGTCTATCAGCTGCAGGTCCGCCTGTACTATTGTATTATTGCATCTACCATCTATGTGACCGGTCCAGCCTGTAAATGGGTCGTCTCGATGATTGTCATTAAGATATACATTAGTTGGGGCAATGATGAAGAGCCAATCTAGACTAGCTCCTAGGATCTCATCAGGGTGTCATTGGAATATTTCAGTGCAATTGCATATCCGCAGTGATTTATAGCAGCCAGGTCACAGAGCTGCAATTAAAAATGAGTCATAATCCCTTTAGCACACGCTAAAGGTTATAACCTCTACTTTGTATTCAGCAAACAGCGCAGGGGCGTATTAAGAGAGGAGGGGGTCCGTGTGCATTCCCCGTCCGGGGCCCCATCCTCTCTCCCCGGTAGCAGGCTGACTCCTGACCGCAGCAGTAGACTCTGGCCACTAGTCTGTAGTAGTTTTACCCGGCGATTTCCTCACTGTGCATGTGCAAAACGCCAGAAAATTGGCCATGACGGCCATTTTCTGGCGTTTTGTGCAGGGCTGAGGCACCTACGCGGGACCTCGGAGAGGTAAGTATAATATGGGTGCCCGTGTGCACCGCACGCCGAGCACCCATTATAGACACGCCCCTGAAACAGCGATAAGCTTAGCTTGTATAGATGGCGTCAGCTGTACGGCCCCAATTGTCGGCAAATCCTGCGTTCCCATTGACTGTAATGGGGACCCGGCGAAAATAATTCCGGCTTCAGTGAAGCCTGCCTGGTTTTGCGGTGTCTTTTCCAGGTATACATGCAATGTCCATGTGCAGACGGCTGTCGCCCATACGAATTATTCATTACTCATTAGACTGTCACCAGCAGAGGTCGGCTACCGGCAACAGAGTGGAGGACGTCAACTAGGAGGAAGGACAAGGCTGGCAAGTTATGTTAAACACTGGCGGCATATTCGTTGGTATCATGGTGATACTAAGCGATCTATGCCACCAGTAATTCTGATTGTTATTAAATGGAGCCCACTGTCTGATCCTAGTGTGGAAGACATGGCTGCGTATATGTATACAGAGCAACCAGACAGCATGGCACCCAGAGATCTGTGGTGCAAAACTCACCTCTATAGTAAATAACGTTCTTACATTTAACTTGTTAAATGTTGTAATTACAGACTCAATAACATTATTATTTTTAAAATTAAAGAAAACTGATAAGAGCACAAGTACCTGACCTGCCCAGGATAATTGCTAACAGTTTCTGTACTGGTTTGATGAAGAGCCAGACATGGGGCGGTAACAGGACATTACGCCGTGCAGAGGTGTGGATGTTTTTGGTGCAGATCGTGTGGTTTTGTAGTAAAGTTAAAGGCTGAGGCATCCTTGTGAAAAGAACAGAACTTCGTACATAATTATAACTCAGTTTTTGATGAATTGCATTTTTCAATCCTTGACTCCCATCGGACTTGTTACTGCCAGTCAGGGATCTGATGGACAAATATGGAGACTGTGGTCTGTAGTACACAAAAGTCTGACGTTCCACCTTTGCATTTTTCTTCTGCATGGTGGCTTGCTTTGCATACAGAGAAGCTCTGCAGGAAACCACCCTGGGAGAAGTCAGTCTGTGCAGGGAGAAGATTTTCTGTCTGGTGGTCATGAGGTGACGGACGACCTCCATCTTTTTCTAGAAGCAATTTAATCTAAATGAGAAAGAATTGCTTGTTAATGAAGTGGTTACAAAACCACGTATACAGATGTGTGTTTTTACATCTGTGGTGCAGACGCACTAAAAAGCCCCTCTCGGTGCATCAGGTCCCGTGAGACTCTGTTAGTGCCGGGGGTCTTTTTTTTAATCTTTTTTTCTTGCAGAAAATGCATCTAAATCGCAATGACCAGGACGCACCAGCAGACTGTGCTGATTAATATTATATGCAACACTTATATATCTGTGCGACTGAGGGCCTGATTCAGAGCCGGACGCTATTTGCGGTCGTTCGTCCAGAAAATAGGAGGGGCTATTCAAATGAACCGTTCGCTCTTTGCGGTCTGTTCACGCCTCTATGTCTGAACGAGCGAACAAAACTTGCGGTCGTTTTTTTAAAAAATACGCCCCCTGGCCGCTCGCAACCTACGTCATGTCCGCTATTTATTGGATTAATCGAGTACATCGACCAGCGTATGAACTGCTCGCTATTCTTGTGGTTGGTTTTTGCTACCACAATCTTGCGAGCAGTTCTGGCTATAAAATAACCCAGTGACGTGGTCAATGACGCTGCTGTATTAATTATGCACACCCATAAACTCCCGTTTTGACCTTTAAGCACGCCTGCGTTCGGATCTCCACTCCCCATTTTCAAGCACCTTCCCCTGTTACCACCCACATACGCCTCATTCTGTCACTCAAAATAGCAGGCATTCGCTATTTAGCGAACAAACGATTTTCGGCCGCACTGACTGGTTCGCGCATGCGTATTATGATCCGTACGCATGCGCAGTTGGGCAAACATCGCTCGGAGCGAACGAGCGGCCGCTTACGAGCGGCTCTGAATCAGGCCCTGAGTCTCTGAATCTGTATACACAGTAGGGATGTGCAGGCTTGGATAGGTTCGAATTTGCACGCCGAGTTCGGATTTTTCCCTCCAAAACTCGGGTCTCAGAAAGAGGCAAAAAGCCATCTTTCATGGACTTTTGTCCAGGAATGATGATGCTTGTCCATGAAAGATGATGTTTTGCCTCTATCTGAGACCCGATTTTTGGAGGGAAAAATCTGAACACGGCGTGCTAATTCGAACCTCCTGCACATCCCTAATACACAGTGCTACAATGTAGCGGCTGCAGCTTATTTTCATTCCAAGTTCCGTTGTGCTTCATATACAGACTGAGGTGCACACAGATATAAAAGTGACGCCTATCAAATTAATCAGCACAGTCTGCTGGTGCGTCCTAGTCGCATTGCATTGTGCATTTTCGGCAAACAAAGACGCCCAACGATCGCCGAGTAGCACGGGACCTGGTGGCTCACTCACGGCAGGGAAGTCCCACTGCGTGGCATATTGAGGCTAGATGTATGAGGAAACACATCTGTATGATCAATTAGATATAAATACAAAATGCTGAACGACTTGCTTGAGTTTCAGTGAGCAAAAATATCTGCTTGTAAAAACAAACAAACCCCCCCCCCCCCCGAAACAAGTGTTTTCAATCTGCCTAGGATATTACCTGTTACTTCAATAGCATTAGGACCACCATTGTGAACATTCCAGGGAGTAGATCTACAAAGACGATCAGCAGCTTTGACTTACATATTTCAAAGGGCAATAGTAATTAAAACTAAACAAGCCTGATTTAGTATTAATTGCTATTGCCCTTTGAAATCCATCAGCTCAAGTCACCAATCTTTGGCAGCTTTGAAAAAAACGCGTCTTCGGAAATCTGCCCCCAAATGTTCACCACACAATGCAGAGGACCGTCTAACAATGTCTTTACAATAGGGGGACATTCTAATAATAACTATAAAATAGGAGACATTCTGATGACAGATATAAAGAGCAGTATTCTAATGAGGCCTACATAATAGGAGA
This sequence comes from Taudactylus pleione, assembly GCA_031769625.1. Taxonomy (NCBI): domain Eukaryota; kingdom Metazoa; phylum Chordata; class Amphibia; order Anura; family Myobatrachidae; genus Taudactylus; species Taudactylus pleione. Next base: position 6,445,459 of record JAUIMM010000441.1, on the reverse strand, counting down.
CATTATAATGAGGTCTAAACAATAGGGGGACATTCTAATGATACCTATACAAAACGTATGAGTCATTCTAATAACATCCATATAATAGGAGACATTCTGATTATATACAATACAGAGGGCATTCTAAAAGAGATCTAAACAATAGGAGACATTCTAGTGATGTCTATACAATAGGAAACATTATAATGATGTCTATATAATAGAGATAGTATTTAATTAACCTCTATAAAGGTTAATTAAATAATATCCCTATCTTCCCCTTCTGTGTCACGCCTGTCTGTCTGCCCCTCCCCTTAGAATGTAAGCTCTCACGAGCAGGGACCTCTTCCCTCATGTGCTTCTCTTTACATTTTCTTCTACTCTCTACTCCCCATAAGGGCACCTAACACGGGACTGCCAACTCTCGGCAGCTTATTGTGAGTGCTTTAATCGCTATTGCAGCAATGTATATAAATTGTGTCCTTGTTCTGCACTGTAACGTACTGTAAGTTATTTGTTTCTTGTTCACTTAATAGTTTTATGTAATATGTAAGGCGAAGCGGAACACTTGTGGCGCCATATAAATAAAGGATAATAATAATAAAGTACATGGAGGGTATATCTAATGGTGTTTTTCACATTAATAAATTTAGTGTGGATATTATAATTGTTATTAGCCTTTATTTATATGGCACCACAATTGTTCCGCAACGCATTATAAAGTACACAAACAAATGAGCATAGAAGTAACCAGTGACTTACAGTACAATACAATGCAGGACAAGGACATGGTTTATACATATTACTGCATTAGCAATCATAACACTCAAATAAGCAACAGGGCATAAGCAACCAAGTGTTAGGTTCCCTAGAGGGGAGTAAGGATAGTGTTCAATCCAGGTCCGGCAGCAGGCAAGGCGCCGGACCTAGATCAAGGGCATCGGTGCGCGCCCCCGAAAATGAGGAGTGACCAATGAAAAGGGGGCATGTCTTAATGACGCGTCCACTTGTCGTCACTCTTGGGGGCGTGCCCGGCACTTACGGACATGCCGGGCAGCTAATAAGCGCCGCGGTGACCGCTGCTCTGCCGTTTTCCCCACCCGCGGGACACTGCGGCCCGCAGGTGGAGGACCGAACCTGTAGGCTGTTTCAGCGGCCCGCCAAGCTGGAGGCCAGGGTGCTTTCTGCCCTTCAGAAATAAGGCAGGGTGCGGCACCACGCTGAAACAGCCTAGCGGGAACGCTACAGGAGTAGATGAAAGTATAAGTAGGGAGAAGCACAAGAGGGTAGAGGGCCCGGCTCGTGAGAGCATTCATTCTAAAGGGGAGGGGCAGACAAACAGGCGTGACACAAGTGAGGTAGAGAGGAACAATGTAGCAGCGGGTTAGGATATGGTTAGGCCTATAATTAAGTGGGCTACAGGACCTCTGTTGTCGCCAGTCACATTGTGCTGACAACAGGGGGAGGAGCAAGATTCAGAACAGGGAACCAAAAGTGTACCCTCGCAGGCTTGCTTCATTTGCCACAGGTTTATATTCACCCTCTATGTACACGTGGATAGTAAAAGTGGTAGCTGACCGGCCCTGCCATAGCAGTCACAAGGTTGTGACGTCAGAGGTCCTTCTGCCAGCAATCGGGATATACAGAGTGAAAAGCAGGGGCATGGCATGATGTCCTGTGTGACAGGGTACAGCAATTAGAGTTTAAACAAAAATAAAATGGATTATCCTCTTGTATACTAGAAAACACAGATATAAGTTACACGTAATTTGATGTACCAACAATGCCAAAACCATTTAAAAGAAAAGAAACCTGTCAATCTGGATGGATTACCTGCTTTACGGGGTAAATATAGTCCCCAAACACCTGCAGCTGAGATGGCTGTTTCATTACAGTGCAGGCTCTGAGTGTCTATAGATCTCCAGTATTTGTGAAGTTAATTCTCACCCTACCTAGGAACGTACAGAAAGTCATGCTGGTACTTACAGTTCTACAACGACCAGAAAATCACAGTTTGCTATGCTCTGTTATAGAAGCAGCCTTAATTACAGTGCATGATAGAACTTAGCACTGTAATTAGTCTGGCTGCAGTCTCTGACACGGCTACTAGTATATGCAGTTTGCAGCCAGGGGAAGAGCAGACACTGGAACTATGGTTATATAAACGTTTTAAATGGCTAATACAGCAATAAAATAAAATACACCATAGAAACATGAAATGCAAATCCCCTCAGTTTCTGCACTACACAACACATGTTCACATACTAAGTCAGATACATGTAATAATCTCATAGAACTCAATGTCATAGGCTACTCACCACAACTCTGCAGGCACATTTACTGACAAGTCACTGACACCATATTTACAGAAAAAGCTAAGGACATTCACAGGAGCAGAGAAGCTGGGACAGATCAAATGGCAGCGGCCATCTTGGTACACCCTTAACCTGCAGGCACTGCCTGAACCATAATTACTGTTTTACTGTTAACAAGACATCACAGAATCTACAAAGGCACGTACCTACATCATCAAACCACCATCCTAAGGCTGAAATCATTCCGTTAGAATAAGAATTAGCTTTAGGTGGGTGTAAAAAGATGGCGTCTTTGTCGCCTTCCCCTATACGTTTGGAGTGGAGTACCAACATGGACGCATACAAGAGGCAGGTGTACTAAGGTGGCCGCCAGAGAGGCCGATAGGCCGTCGTCATAGTGACGCAGATCGGTGGCTGTGTGGGGCCCGAGTCTCTTACGACTGTCCGCGGTTATGTGCCGCCCTGTGGCCCCTGGCCCTAAGCCCAGCATCCCCTCAGAGTAGCCGGCCGTGGTGCTGAAGCTGGGACCTGACCTCCCACACACACGCCCAAGAATCAACATGGCGGAAGAAGCAGATGTAGATATTGAGGGGGATGTGACTGAGTCATCCAGGGGGTAAGGGGTTACATCAAAACTATTTACTATATATTGCTCATAATATTATTTTCCAATGAGGAGGTTGAGTGTCACTGTCGACCTTTTCCTTGACAGAAGAGCTTGCAATCGAATGCTTAATTATTTTCTTGTTATGCTGCATGCGAGTACCTTCCTTGTCAGAGGAGTTTGCAATCTAATCCTTATTGTCATATGCAATTAAAGGGCTGAGTATTAGAGACTTTTTCCCAAAGAGCATGTCATCTAATTCCTATAACTTTTACAGTATAGTTTTTCTGCAGTAAGCTTTGGAACCTCTCAAGAAAATTTTGTCATCAAATTATTTATGATGTTACCCTCTGTAAACTTGCCATTTTCTACTTGCTAATTATAACATTATTCTTCATTGGACATTGCAATCTTGTCAGCAGAGCTTGCACGTTAGGGCCTGATTCATTACCGATCGCAACTGCGAATGCAATAACGATTACGCACGTAGTCTTGCTGAGATAGTATGCTAATTCATTACGATCGCTATGCCGCCGCAGCACTACACAAGGACGCCCACTTTACCTTACACACATCCGTAATGTTTAGCAAGACTGTGAACCCATCGGTAAAATCCCCTGCAACGGCGTTCAAACGCACTGGCATTCCTGCGTATCGCCAACTACCCTCCCGTCACCACCCACAAATGGCACTTCCTGTCAATCGCTCTGCGATGGGTCTGCGTAGTCACTGCGATCGCAGTCCCATTCACAGTGGCTGGTACGCGCACTGCAACGCATGCGCAGTGCGCAACAATCGGCCGATTGCGTGCGTATTAGCAACTGCGATCCAAGCTGAATCAGTATACTATTTATCAAACTTTGCACAACTAAATCTCAGTATCGTCTGAGAAGACCTTGGTGCACTAATAGCCTCGTTATGTCAGGTCTTTCCTAGTAAATAAATATTACATTGTAAAGGTGCACATCCACTAGGCGATGGGGTAACGACAGTACGATTATAACATTGTAATCGTACAGTCGTTCCCCATCCCTTGTAGTGCCTATACTGAACGATATGATGTTGTCGGCAGATTGAGCAGCGCGCATCGCTGGTCATTTCTGACATTGCAGTGCACTATTAATGAGCGATTGAACGATTACGATGTCATAATCGTTCAATCGCTCATAAAAATCGCCTAGTGGATGTGCGCCTTAAGGTTCATTGAATAAGAATAGATAGGGACATCTACACCCAGTCTGTAAAAGTAGTATGCATTTTGCAATTAGGGTTCTCTTCGGTGACACATGTTTCAAATTTGCAAATTCTTAAAAGACACAGTAGTTAATGAAAAGTAGTTATTGTCATACTCTGTAATGCAAATTGCATTTATTCTGCAGGACCTATGAGAGTCTGAGCACCGCATTTGTTCCCGACCATTACTTAGACTCTGTGTGGAAACGTGACGATGTTCTGACTGTAAGTAGTTAAAAAAGAAGTTAATGGTGATCAATAATCTTTACATTTGTGCAGTGTATGTACTAAGGGCCTGATTCAGACCCGCTCGCGACCGGGTCGATAGCCGGGCAGTGCGCACGCGAGCGAGAAATTACTCACTCCGGGGCTCGCAACAAAACGGGTAGGCTGTCGATGTTGATCGACAGCTTGCCCCGTTGGGGAGGGGGGGTGGCTGGCCAAACGGAGGCGTTCCCGAAGGAACACCTGCTGTTTGAGGGCGGCCCTTCTGACCTCAATCGTGATGTCAGTAGTTGAGCTTCCTGCTCTATTACAGCAGGAAGCTCACTGGGGCTTACGGGAGCGAGACCCTACCACAAGGGTCTTGACGCAAGCCCGATGGTCGTGACCATCGCGACCATCACCTGACCGCTCGCAAAAGCTGTGGGTGGTCACCCACAGCTTAGCGAGCAGTCAGGAGACCGGCTCCAAAAAAAAAAAAAAACCCGCCCTGATTTAGAGCGAGCGCTCTGAAAGAGCGTCTGGCTCTGAATCAGGGCCTGAGGGCCTAATTCAGACCCGCTCGCGAGCGCAGGACGCTCGCAAGCGGGTCGATGGTGCCCTTATGCGCATGCGCACGACGGAGGGAGCTCCGTCATGCGCGAGACCCGCCGAGCGACGGGGTGGCCGTCGCTCGGGGTCTCGCACCAAAGGGGGCGTGCTGTCGATGGTGACTGACAGCACGCCCCCTTTGGTGGGCGTGGCTTCCAGACGGAGGCGTTCCCATGGGAACGCCTACCGTCTGGGTCCGGCCCCACTGACATCAGTAGTGATGTCAGTGGGAGTGATTTTGGCTCTGATAGAGCCAAAATCGCTCCAGGGCTTGCGGCAGCGAGACCCTACCGCAGGGTCTCGTCGCAAGCCCGATGGTCGCGATGGTCTTGACCATCGCGACCATCATCATGGACGCTCGCATAAGCTGTGGGTGTTAACCCACAGCTATGCGAGCGTCCAAGAGGCCGCTCCAAGTTGAGGTAGGAGGGCCCTGATTCAGGGCGAGCGCTCTGGCCAGAGTGTCCGGCTCTGAATCAGGCCCTAAGTTCCTTACATTAGAGAGGACTGATGCCGGGATATGACAGGTGAATGTACAAGCCTCCTGTAATGAAGACGTAGCTCAAAGACGTTGGTACCTACACACAGTGGGCTGAGCCAATATTCATGTCTGACATTTGGGCCCGTACAGGCTGGTGTCAACCTAAATGGTTTTACTAGCTTTGTATAATGCTAGTAAAAGAATGTAAACAGTATGGGAACAGAGCCAATTGGTTCCAATGACCTTATACCCACTAATATCCCTTTTACATTGCAATGCCGGGTCGCACCCAGGATTTTGTTCACTGGCCCATCCTGGGTGCGACCTGGCTGAGACCCCATTCAGACTGGTGGTCCGACCCGGCAATAATGCTTGGTCGATGACGTTGCCACCATCACGAGCTGAGCCGGCGCTTGGAGATGAGCGAATTTCCAAGCGCCGGGTCTTTCTATGCAGTGAACGGGACCCTGGTCGCATGGTGTTCAACCCTTCTCGTGACCAGGGTTGAAATGCCTGGTCACTCGACCCGGCTTATTTCAACCATAGCTCTTTCACACTGCACAGTAACCTGGGTTGCGGCGCATTCACCTGCTATAACCCGGGTTATTGCTGCAAGAGTGAAAGGGGTGTAACATTTGCAGCTGTGCTAGCGCTGGTTCCCATCACATATGCTAAATGATCACATATGATATACGGCGTCACTGGAATTTACTGAGTAAGCAACCTCGGGCACGGAGCGCCTCAGTGATGCCCATAATTCCTAGTGAATTGATGTGCTGCATTCTCTGTGATATCATTGTTTCCAGGTGGAGTTGTAGGCTGTATTCTGATTACTATTAGCCCACAAATCGTTAAACAAAATGGGAATAAGTACCGTCGAAGGACCAAAAAAAGGTCTTGTATAGAAGTGCCACAAATTACAACAATAAGGGGTTAAAACTCCCAAACTTGCTTCCATTTATGCAATTTTATTAACAAGAATCCAGCAATCACATAATGCACAGGTTCTCAAGCTTGGTCCTCAGGATCCCAAACAGTGCATGTTTTCCAGATCTCCTCACAGAATCACGAGTGAAATAATTAGCTCCACCTGTGAATCTTTCAAAATGTGTCAGTGAGTAATGAATACACCTGTGCACCTGCTGGGTGACCTGAAAAAAGTGAATGTTTGGTGTCCTGAGGACCGAGGCCCTGATTCAGAGCCGGTCGCTATTTGCGGTCGTGCGTTCCAAAAAAAGGGGTGGCTATTGAAATGAACCGTTCGCCCTTTGCGGTCTGTTCACGCCTCTATGTCTGAACGAGCGAACAAAACTTGCTGTCGTTTTTTGGATAACTATGCCCCCTGGCCGCTCGCATCCTATGTCATGTGCGCTATTTATTAGATTAATCGAGTACATATGAACTGCTCGCTATTCTTGTGGTTGGTTTTTCCTACCGCAATCATGCGAGCAGTTCTGACTATAAAATAACCCAGTGACGTGGTCAGTGACGCTGCTGTATTAATTATGCACACCCATAAAACGCCCATTTTGACCTTTAAGCACGCCTGCGTTCTGATCTCCACTCCCCGTTTTCAAGCACCTTCCCCTGTTACCACCCACATACGCCTCCTCCTGTCACTCATGTTAGCAGGCATTCGCTATTTAGCGAACAAACGATTTTCGGCCGCACTGACTGGTTCGCGCATGCGTATTACGAACCGTACGCATGCGCAGTTGGGCAAACATCGCTCGGAACGAACGAGCGGCCGCTTACGAGCAGCTCTGAATCAGGCCCCGAGTTTGAAAACCACTGACATAATGTATAGATAGTTAATGTGATTATTAAACTCCTCTTTCCTGGGTGAGCAATACAGTGTGTAGAAAATCATGGGATTCTTTAATGTCCTGACACCCTGCAGTTGTCCAAGGTCAAAATCACCTCGACCAAAATAGGTAACAACACAAATTGTGCTCTCTGGGGTATAAATGAAAGATAACAAAGTGTAGCTTATACCCGTTTTACACCAGAGCTAAAACCCGAGTTATTGCAGGGTTAACCCAGGTAGCTCCTTGGTGTGAAAGGGGACACCGTTGAATTCTGGGTTGAGTGACCCGGCAATCCAACCCAGGTAACTTGCAGGGTTTAACACGGGAATAACCCGTGAAACCCTGCAGTGTAAACGGCACGATCCGAGTCACGATGACCAGGCAGGTCGTCAGTGGCGCTTGAAGATGACGTCATCTCCAAACGTCCACTTCAACGCCGGAAAAGCCGGGTCACTGCAGACCCGGCTCCGGTGTGAACCGCACCGACTCTGGAATATCCTGGGTCGGCGTCGGCTAAATTCCGGGTCTGATCCGGTTTGGAACCCTGTTCCGACCTCCGGGTCAGACCCGGAAGTTAGGTATATAAGCAGTATTAACTTTAATGTGTTTCTGCTTCATCACGAAAGTGAACAACAGGTGCTTTTCAACAGTGAATGAGAAGTAGTAAAACACTTTTGAATGGGATTTAAAAATCTATACAATAATGGCATGATGTTAGTAATTAATCTGCAGGTGCAGTCAGCACCCAAGGTTAGAGACAGAGGGGCAGATGTATGAGGCTCTGGGAAGTGATAAAGTGCAGAGTGATAAACGACCAACCAATCAGCTCCCAACTGTCATTTTTCGAACACAGGGCCTGATTCAGAGCCGCTTGCTCGCGCTGTGCGGTCGCAAGCGGCCCGATGTTCTGTGTACATGCATGCGCACGCTTCGTTCTGCGCGTGCGCGAACTACACACTGCAATCGCAACCCTCTCGCTCGCCCAGCAAAGGCAGCCCAGGGTAATGAGTGACAGGAGAGGCCGTTTGTGGGTGGTAATAGGGGCAGGACACTAATAACAGGGGGTTGGAGATGCGAACGCAGGCGTGCCTGAATGTTTCAGCGCCGTTTAAGAGGCGTGCATAATTAACAGGCAGCGTCATAGCACACGTCACTTGCCTTTTTTTTTACACTGATTTCCTCGCAATGCTTGTGGTAGGGTAAAGCAACCACACGCACTGCGTTCACATCCGATGGTGCTCGATGTACCAATGTTTTAATACACTTCCTGGAGATGACGTGTTGCTGGTGGGCGGCTCTGCCTGTGCGATTGGACGTACGCTCAGACAAAGTGGCCGCTCGCTAAGACATGGTGGGCGTGCTTATGCCTTGGCGAGCGTTCGCTTCCCGTGGCGTCACTTTGACAAATTTGCATACGCAGATAGCGACCGGGTCTGAATCAGGCCCACAGCCTGTAACATGACAGTTAAGGCACACATCCACTAGAAGACAGGCAAACGACTGCACGATTATGACATTGTAATCGTGCAGTCGTTTGTCAGTGTACAAACACTGAACGCTGTGCCTACACTGAGCGAGCAGTCGTCCAGTGCAGGCTCATCAATCATCTGCTAACATGTTGAACCTGATGTTATCGTCTGGGTTGTACAACATGTTTGCCCGATGTTAGATGTCTAAACAACCAGCGGGAGCGCGTACCGCTGGCCGTTTTAGGCATTTTTCCAAAAGATAGGCAAACGTTTTGCTCAATTGACTAGTCTAGTGGATGTGTGCCTTTAGGAGCTGAGTGGCTGGTCGTTTATCACTTTTCCAGAGCGTCACACATCTGCCCCAGAGTGACTAAGCTAAAGCCTGTTACTGAGCAAAAAATGTACTACTCAGGAGGAGAGGCGTGTTGGACACATGCTTACATATTAGTTTACCAGAATTTAAATTGTAATCTGCAATTGCTGCATAGGAGGGCAAACTGTAATGCTCCAACTATTGTGGAACTACAAGTCCCAGCATACCCTACCTGCTAGCTGCTGAGGGACTGGTCGCTTATCTTTTGCTGTGGGTCTTTGCTGGTGGTCTCTTAGCTCTGACGTTCGGTTGGCAAGCCTTTCTGGGACATGTAGTTCGGGAAACACTGGAGAGCTCCAGGTTACCATAGCCCATTAAGAACATACTGCATGTCACGAATATGATCATAATAATAGTACATTATAAGTCATTGTAAGTCATGTTGTAAATAAAGGTCAACTATCATTATCAGGTCTTGAAAAGCTGATCAGAAATGATAGGTTACATTCTGATATGTAAGTATCTGGTGTTTGAAATAGGGGAGAAATTCAGAATATATATAATTTTATATATATATATATATATTAGGGATGTGCAGGCTCGGATAGGTTCGAGTTTGCACGTTGAGTTCGGATTTTTCCCTCCAAAAAAACGGAACTCAGAAAGAGGCTAAACGTCATCTTACATGGACGAACATCATCATTCCTGGACTTTGGAATGATGATGTTCGTCCATGTAAGATGACGTTTAGCCTCTTTCTGAGTTCCGTATTTTTGGAGGGAAAAATCCGAACTCAACGTGCAAACTCGAACCTATCCGAGCCTGCACATCCCTAATATATATATGTACAGTGTATATAACACTCAGCTATTTTGCTGTTTCCAGCCATGGACCCTGGATCACACGATCAGCGATGAGAACCGAGCCGCCATTGAGAAAATGCTGCTTGAAGAAGAGTATCCTTCAACATGTGTCCTATACAAAAGGAGAACTTATACGTAGTTAAATATATTTGAACTGTGAGATGTATCAATGTCATTTGATATAATAAAATACACAGCTTATAGTACTGATGTTAATCTAGTGTAAGTACGCCTGTCCGTGAGGGAATAACTGTCAATCCCTCTACGACAATTTGCCAGATGGCATTTTCAGTACATTTATAGTTTCATTCTTATACCCCATTTACACCGCAGCTTAAATCTCTGTTATTGCCGGTTAACCCGGGCTGCTGCTTGGTGTAAAAGGGATAGCTTGCAGGGTTTAACACAGGAAAGGCCCGCGTAACCCTGCAGTGTAAACGGGTCCCTTCTACAGCATGGGATGTTCCGGATGTCCTGGCGCTCGAAGATGATGCCATATGCACCCGTGTGCAGTGTCGTCTGTGCCGACCCGGGAATAACCCAGGTCAGTGCCACAGTGTGAAGTGTCTGTCCTGGTTTGGAACAGAGGGCCTGATTCGCAAAAAGTGAGCGCTCGCTCTGAATCAGGGCGGCCGCTTGTTTTTTTTTAAACCGGCCTCCTGGCCGCTCACTAAGCTGTCGGTGACCACCCACAGCTTTTGCGAGCGCCCAGGTGATGGTCGCGACCATCGGGCTTGCGACAAGACCCTTGTGGCAGGGTCTCGTCTGCCACAAGCCCCAGTGAACTTCCGGCTCTAATAGAGCCGGAACTCACTACTGACATCACTGGTGATGTCAGTAGGGCCGTCCACAGGAACGCCTCCGTTTGTCCAGCCACCCCCCCGCCCCGCCTACAAAACGGGGCGAGCTGTCGATCAACATCGACAGCTGCCCCGTTTGCAGCGAGCCCCGGAGCGAGTGAATTTCTTACTCGCTCCGGGGCTTGCACATGCGCCCCACCATCGACCCGCTTGCGAGCGGGTCTGAATCAGGCCCAGTGTTCCAAATCTCGGGTCAGACCTGGGAGTTTAGTGTAAAAGGGGTATGAGTGATGTCACTGGATCCTAGTGAAGGTAATTTAGGTTATGTCTACCTTATGATATGGTTTATTATCAGTTGTTTATAAGGCACACATAGGGGCTGATTGTGAGGCAGACGGATCTCTGCATAGACGCAAACCGCAAGCTTTCGCATATGCAGATACGAATTTACGCATTTTTGTGAATTCTCTGTCCTGCTCACCTCGGCCGGACCTATCTTTTTATAAAATTGGACATTTCTTGGGTGGCAAACATGAGGGAGCACAGAACTGCGCCGTTTTGTTCCACGTTGTGAACGTATATCTACGTGCTCCGTGTGATTCTGAGCTGTGTGTGCGGGGAAGGGCAGACTGTCTGACGGATCTCTGTACATAGCATGGGGCTGCTGCACGTTCCATTACTGATTATAGTGACTGCGGTGGCTAGCACAACATCAGTGGGTGGCGCAGGTTTCCCCTCGACGACGTACAAGTCCCCCCCCCCCCCTCGAATCAGCCCTATGGTCTTTTCGTGCATCTTTTTAATCACAAATGAGTCTCAATTGCGATGCGAATAAGACGCACTAGCAGCCATTGCTGATTAATATGATATGCACCATGTGTATGTTCTGTGTGCGACTGCAGCTCTATCTGTATGCAAAATGCTACGGTACAGCGTCAGCGGCTTTCCACACCGCGTTCCGATTATTTTTACAGACTCGGTCACACACAGAACACACGCATGCTACATATCATATTAATCCGCCTAGTGCGCTTGTGCGTCTTGTTTGCATCACGCTGCCAATAAGACCCATTTCGCCGTCCAAGTCACACTGAAGCCGTCTCATGCGCCCTGTGTAACATGAGTCACTACGCATGGCGGATAGACGAGGAAGGACATATCTGTATGTGTTTGGAGTGCTCGGAGGAAACCGGTGCAGACACAATGAGAATCTACTACGCACATTTAGGGCCCGGGTTAGAATCCAACCCATCACCCCGGTGCTGTGAGGCAGAAATACTACGCATGATTGGATTTGATAGGGACGATCTGAAGAGCTGGTCGTCCAATCATCACGTGTGTACATTGGCTGGCTCATAAATTCCTATTTACACACACATTAGGGTCCAGGGTCCGCTGCTATTTAACCTACCGGTATATCTTTGGCGTGCGAGAGGAAACCGACACACACATGGTGGAAATGTACAACTCCAGACGGATAGAACCCCGGCTGGAGTCGAACCCATGACCTCAGCGCTGTGACATAGCAATACTATCCACTTTGTTATGATAACTGCCGGATGACCAGATCCGTCCTATTTGATATTCAATGTGTGGTCTCATTATTAGTCTGTTTAAGTGATTTTTATGAGGAGAAATCCAAAACTCAGGGGGTCATTCAGACCCGCTCGCGAGCGCAGGATGCTCGCAAGCGGGTTGATGTTACCCCAATGCGCATGCGCACGACGGAGGGAGCTCCGTTGTGCGCATGCGCGAGACTCGGACAGCGATAGCCAAGCTGTCGCTCCGGGTCTCGCACCAAAGGGGGCGTGCTGTCGATGGTGACTGACAGCACGCCCCCTTTGGTGGGTGTACCGGGGGCATGGCTGCCAGACGGAGGCGTTCCCATGGGAACGCCTACCGTCTGGGTCCGGCCCCACTGACATCACTAGTGATGTCAGTGGGAGTGATTTTGGCTCTGATCACTCCAGGGCTTGCGGTCACCGAGACCCTACCACAGGGTCTCGTCGCAAGCCCGATGGTCGCGATGGTCTTGACCATCGCGACCATCTTTTCGGCCGCTCGCATATGCTGTGGGTGGTCACCCACAGCTATGCGAGCGGCCAGGAGGCCGCTCCATTTTCAGGTAGGAGGACACTGATTCAGAGCGAGCGCTCTGGTCAGAGCGTCCGGCTCTGAATCAGGCCCTCAGTCCACACGCTGTTCATGCATTGCCAGAGATGGGATTTTTCCAGGTCTTCCTTAGCCGTTCCCAGATACTATTTATCTAACAAGCCACTTCCAGGAAAGCTGTGGTCAGAGTCTAAGGATGGAGAAAAGAGCTACATTAAAAGGTTTAGTATACTTGTACTAGGGGACCGGGGCATCTTCGCACACAGCGTAATTATTTACCTCGTCCCCAGTGGTTATGACACTGCAGGCGATGTGTGGTGGCTTTTAAACTGCCAGCTATTTGCGGAGACATTGACACTGTAGGTGATGTGCTGGGCTTTGACACTGTAGGTGATGTGCTGGGCTTTGACACTGCAGGCGATGTGCTGGGCTTTGACACTGCAGGCGATGTGCTGGGCTTTGACACTGCAGGCGATGTGCTGGGCTTTGACACTGCAGGCGATGTGCTGGGCTTTGACACTGCAGGCGATGTGCTGGGCTTTGACACTGCAGGCGATGTGTTGGGCTTTGACACTGCAGGCGATGTGCTGGGCTTTGACACTGCAGGCGATGTGCTGGGCTTTGACACTGCAGGCGATGTGCTGGGCTTTGACACTGCAGGCGATGTGCTGGGCTTTGACACTGCAGGCGATGTGCTGGGCTTTGACACTGCAGGCGATGTGCTGGGCTTTGACACTGCAGGCGATGTGCTGGGCTTTGACACTGCAGGCGATATTTAGTGGTCTTGAAACCAACCAACCATGTGCGTTGGGCTTGAAACCCCCAGTGTTGTACTGCTGGTTTAAAACCGCTGACGTCGTGCGGCGGTTTTGGCGCTGCGGGCAATTTGGGCGGTTTTTTAAATTACCGCCGATTGGTGGTTTTGAATTTTCCGACCGTTTACGTAATCGCTGATTTTTGATGGTTTTGGTACTTCCGGCGGTGTGCTGTGGTTATCATTAGCCAGTCAGTTAGCGGGAGGAAGACAAAGATACAGAACAGCGCATGCCGGGAAATAATGGCCTACGTTCTGATTGTTTTCCTTGTGCACATTATATTTCTAATCCAGTTTTATCAGGAGAGAAATAGGTGACGTTGTTTGTGGCAGCTTTCTTTATAAAGTGTCAGATATTTGCCCTGTACAGCAATGTAATCGTTTCACTTTACACTGCAAGCATACAGGTCATAAATAGTAAAAAGAAATGTCATGTGTGAATGTTCCCCTCATGTAACACAAGGCCCTGGGAACATACTCATTACATGGGGAGCAAATAATGGGGTGTTGTACAGTCTGTCCAATACACTTGAAGAGTTTTATTAAGTATATTAGCATAACACGCTTCTGGCGTGACCCGACTTCAGGTGAGGGTTGATCCCTGGGGGAGCCTCCCCTCCCCCAATTACTGAATGAATGGGGTACCAGGTTTTTTCAGGTGTGTCAAAAGTGGATCACCCCACTAAGGCCCCGTTTATTTTAAAAGTTTAATTTTCATTACAAAATAATAGTGTTCCAGAAAAAGTTTAAATATTTACAAAGATCAACAGCGACGTGCTGTTCAGTATAATCTGAAGTTAAGGCCCCCATACGTCTGCAACAGATTGGCGCAACTGCCTGTTCTGCCGACGTCAGGGTTGGGGGCGTTAGGGAATATTCAACATGTTGAAAACTCTCGATTCCCTGATCCCAAGCCGAAAATGGTCGGAATCGGCTGGTTGGGGATTTTTAACATGTTGACTTACCCCAAGCCGCTGACAAATCGCCGTTTATCGATGTCCGCAGAACGGGGAATTGCGGCCCAGGTGTATAGAGCCCTTTACTCCAAAACTGTATATTACAAACAATATGTAAGATGTGTTCTCTCCAACAGGAGTCCACAGAAGAAAACTGCACGTGTTGCGTAAGTATTCATGTATCGGCTTCTGCTGGAAATACGTTTTGTAAATTGGAGCGAACCACTGATCAAATACACTTATTACTTTACTCAGGGGAAAAAAATATATAATAGCAGGTGGCTGGCGTGTAATTGTCAAGTCCCTAAAATGTATTATGCAGCAATAAGGTGAAATTCAATGTAATATCTTCTACGGGTTCCATACAACAGTTTGACAATGATTTGGTCGACACCAGAAGGTCGCCATGACAAACGGTAGACCGTACAAAAGGTCGACATGGAAATGGTCAACGGAAATGGTTGACACATGTTCTTTGGATTTTATTTTATTGTTAGGCACTTATCAGAGGGTTATGGTTAGGCTGCGGAAGGGATGATTAGGTTTAGGCACTTATTGGACGGTTCGATTTAGGCACCAAGGGGGACGGGTAGGTTTAGGCACCAAGGGGGTGGTTAGTTTTATGGTTAGGGTGAAGATCAGCGTTAGAAAAACTAAAAAAAAACAAAAAACGTGTTGACCATTTCTGTGTCAACCATTTCTATGTCGACCTTTTGAACCTGTCAACCATTTCCCATGTCATCCTTCTGGTGTCGACTTTTTTTTTAATTGTCAGCCTCTTGTATCACATCCATCTTTTACATGTCAGCATATGCTTAGGGTCCTTGTAACTACAGGATAATAATTGTCATTTTTATGTTGTTTATAAGCTGTCTGTGTTGTGGTTACTGAACAGGTCGCCAGCTAAACCGGGCAGCAGCGCTGTGAAGTGGACCGCGGAAGAGAAAGACCTCTTTGAACAAGGATTGGTAAGACCACACATAATTTTTGCCGGCACTCATAAAGCATTTTGTTAAACCAACCGGCCACCTTTAGACAACTTACATTTTGGGGGTCCTATCTGCTCTCCTGAATCGTTTATCTTCATGAAGCTCTTAACTCTTTGAGCAAACTCTTCCATCTGCATAAACCAGGGTATATTGTCCGCTTTACAAACAAGTACATGAAAACCTTTCCCCTTGGTGTATTTTGAAGGCTGAGTTTGGCAGACGTTGGACAAATATCGCCAGGCTGATCAGGAGCCGCACTGTGTTACAAGTCAAGAGCTACGCCAGGCAGTATTTCAAAAATAAGGTGAGATTGAGCAATCATTGGCGTGTATTACAAGAATATTGATTCCTGCTTTCCCTCTTATCTGTTCTGTTTACTGAATCTGCACCCTGACACCTAGAGGGGTATTCAATATGAAACGTTAACTTCACTGTCGAAGTTAACGTTTCATATCGGAGTTTTTTTCTGCGTTAAGTCTGGTGCGCGCTCCCGCTTATCCCCGTATTCAATATAAAATTAACGAAAACGTGAAACTCCGAAGTTGGATTTGCGTAAAGTTACGAATATTTCCTTAAAATAATTGTAAGACCCCCTAAAGTTGTAAAAACATGGGGGAACACTATGGGTACCCCCGTTTTAGCCTTTAATTGAAAGTCGGGGATTTAAATAGCCGCAGCAGGTGTTTTTTTTCCCGATATTGAAGAAGTGATGCAGAAGAGCACTTAGGTTATTTCTACTTCAGGGTCCATAGGGTATCCACAGGATACCTTGGGGTATAGGTGTGACGTCAGTCGCTGGGCACCATAGAGTTAAGCTTTTCAGCCTCCCAGGATGCACTAGGGTCCCCCTCCTATACCCCGCCCCCGAGCCAAGGCACCTCAGTTTAGTTTGGTGCCCGGCCGGCGTCGGGTGCACCTGTCGGAGTGGGGGCTAGAAGAGCCCCTGAAGCTTTCTTCAGTGCAGCTGTGGCTGCACATCTGGATGTACAGCATGGACAGTCAGTCCTGACGTCCATGCTGTCTTCCCTACACCCCCGCCGGTACCAGAACGCCGGTACCGATCCGGGGATGCTGGTGAGCATCTGGGGTCACAGCTAGCGGTGACCCCAGATGTTCCGGACCATGGCCGGATCCAAGGGGGACAAAGGTAAGCAGCGGGGTCCCGCGGTGGGTCCCCGCTGGTCACATGGTCCTAAGTCCCCAGGCAGGGGGCTCCCTGGGGACTGGCTGCAGCGTGGAGCCAGACGACAAACCTGCGCTTTCCACTACCCCCTGGGACAGCGGACCGCAGCAGAGCGGTAGCGCTGCGGCGTCCCAGGGGTTAAATGCATGCCAGGGGAGCGCGCCTTCCCTGTCTCACAGCCGGCGCCTCCCCCGCTGCACACAGCCCTCTCTGCATGCTGCCGACTGGTCCTGTGGCAGCGCTCCTCCCCCAGGCCAGCCTCCTCTCTGCTCCTCGGCGGCCATCTTCTCCAGAACGCATGGTGAACGCTGCTGGAAGCGCTGGACGGAAGCATCGTGGTCTGGGTCCCCCCGCATACCTCTCCGCTGTGGCTCAGGTCTGTGTATGCAGCGCTGTGTCCTACCAGGCCCTGTGTCTGTGTAGTTGAGTGATCAGCGCTGTTAGTGCAGGAATTGTTATTTCTCTGCATTGTATGTGACTGTGCTAGCGCTGCCTGTAACTTTTCTTCTCTAAACTGTCAGCTTTATTACTGTCCCTGTTCTTTTTGCTAAAGCCCTTGCGGTGCGGTGCTGCAGGGTGGTCTCTCGCCTATTTAATACTTAATTGGTGAGAGAGGTCACATACGTGGTGCCATCATGTCTGAAAGTGATTTTCCCCTCCGGCTACAGTGTACCACGTGCAAAGTACCGTTAGCGGAGGGGGAGGGTAGCGCGGAGGGCCTTTGCCGCCAGTGTTTGTCCATGGCGCGGCCTATTACGGTTACAGCACCGGTACAGGAGCCGCCCTGGGCTTGTTTCGCTCAGGCGTTAACAGCTTTAGTGGGCCAGTTAGCTCCGCAGCCCGCGTTTACTCCGATGGGTTTGTCCCAGCAGTCTGTGGTGTCGTCACCCATGCAGGGGTTCCCACGACAATTGGTGGTACCCCACAGTCTCCCTATTTCCCCGCTCCCGGGTTCTCAGGAGCCAGCGTGGGTTAACTCCCTGACGAGTTCTGTACAGCACTTGTCGGATGTGTTGCAAGGGGAGTCTGTGATGCGGCCTCATAAAAGGCCGGTGGCGTCTCTGTCCGCTCCTTATGAGGATGACGAAGGGACGTCTGATGATGGGGAGATTCTGGATCCTTACGATCAGGAACCTCTCCATACTAAGGACGCTGATGCTAAGTCCAAAGTATATATTCCTGGACTTATTCGGGCGGTCCGCACAGCCTTGGTGATTGAGGACGAAGTTCCCCCAGCGGCTAAATCTAAGTATGCCTTTTTCAAAGATGTGAAGGGCGATGCCACAGTCTTTCCTCTTTCGGGTCAGTTGGTGGACCATTTAGAGGAGGCGTGGAAACAACCTGGCAAAAGATACCAGCCGCAGAAACGCCTGGCGGTGGCTTATCTGTTCGCGGATAAATATTTTGCTAAGTGGGAATCCCCTCCACAGGTGGATTCTCACGTGACCCGTCTTGTCCGTAGTGCCACATTGCCGATGCCATCCATGTCCTCCCTTAAGGATGCTACGGACCGCAAGGTAGAAATCTGCCTGAAGTCCGCTTATTCCCTTGCAGGGGGGGCAGCACGGCCGGCTATGGCCATTTGCTGGGTTGCCAGAGCGATGGAGCACTGGGCGGATTCATTAGAGGCTTCTTTTGAATCCGACTGTCCGGCCGAACAGGCGGAGTTGATTGGCAATCTCCGTGATTCGGCCACCTACATCAACGAGGCGGCTCTAGACATTAGTACTCTGGTGTCTAGAATTTCTTCAGCAGCGGTAGCTGCTCGTCGCACCTTGTGGCTGCGATCCTGGAAGGCGGACGCAGATTCCAAGAAAGGTCTGGAAGCGTTGCCGTTTACCGGAGAAGTTCTCTTCGGTCCGGATCTGGATAAGATTGTGGCCACGCTGGCGGCAGCCAAATCTGCTTGTCTCCCGTCGGCCGCTGCTCCTTCTGGTTCGGGACCATCGTCCTTTCGGTCATCTAGGGCCCAGGGCAGGCCCAAACCACAGTCGTTTCCTCGTCAGGCTGGCCCTAAGAAATCGGTCAAGCCCCGGAAGCAGGCATGGAGTACCAGACGTCCGGCCCCCAAGCCAGATGACAAGCCTGCGGCCTGACGGTCCGGGCCTCCCTTTGGGGGATCCCAGGGTGGGAGGCCGCCTGCTACAGTTCGCCCAGTGTTGGTCGACCACTATGACAGACACTTGGGTTCTGGAGGTGGTTTCCCACGGATACGCCCTCTCCTTCCGGCACAGACCCCCGGCTCGCTTCTTCACCACGGGTCTACCATCAGACCGGAACAAGGCTACGGAGCTGCGGAAGGTATTGCACACTATGCTCCAGGCTGGAGTTATAGTGCCTGTTCCATTCTCCCAGAGGGGCCAGGGTTTCTATTCAAATCTATTTTTGGTACAGAAACCCAATGGGTCATATCGTCCGATTCTCAACCTCAAAGCACTCAACAAGTCTTTGCGGGTCCCGAAGTTTCGGATGGAGACCCTACGGTCCATCATTCTGGCGCTGGAACCTGGGGACTACATGGTGTCATTGGACATACAGGACGCTTACCTGCATGTCCCTATTCTTTTGCGCCATCAACAGTTCCTCAGGTTTGCAATCCGCAGCGACCACTTCCAGTTTCGGGCGTTACCTTTTGGCCTGGCAACAGCACCACGTGTTTTCACCAAGGTGATGGCGGTCATGGCGGCTTCTCTGCGGCTGCAGGGAGTCCGCATGTTGCCGTATTTGGACGACCTGTTATTGGTGGCAGGATCTCCAGAGCTCCTGTTACGCCACTTGGACCTGACCATTGCACTGCTGCAACGGCACGGCTGGCTAATCAACTGGCTGAAGTCCAGTCTAATCCCGTCTCGGAGGATTCTGCATCTTGGAGCCTTATTGGACTCGGGACAGCAAAGGATCTTCGTGACGGAGGACAAGATCTCTGCTTTACAGTCAAGGGTGCGCAGTTGCCTGCACAGCCGCCGGGTGTCCTTACACTCGGCGATGAGGTTACTGGGCTCCATGGTGTCGGTGTTCGACATGGTGGAATACGCCCAGTTTCACTCCAGACCTCTGCAGCACCTGATCCTGTCCAAGTGGAATGGGCTGCCTCAGTCTCTGAAGTCCCAGACGATTGTGCTCACCCAGGAGGTTCGCCTGTCCCTTGCGTGGTGGTTACAGACGACCCACCTCAACAAGGGACGTCCGTTCTGGGTTCCAAATTGGGTCCTGTTGACAACGGACGCCAGTCTTCGGGGCTGGGGAGCAGTTTCGGGTCCACACTTGTTCCAGGGCAGGTGGACGCCGACAGAAGCGGAGCTTCCAATAAATATCTTGGAACTCCGTGCGGTCTTCAATGCTCTCCAGCAGGCACAGCGGTTTCTCCAGGGTCGCCCGGTGCAGGTCCAGTCGGACAACGCTACCACCGTGGCCTACATAAACAGGCAAGGAGGAACTCGCAGTCGGGCGGCTCTCGTAGAGGTCTCTCGGATCCTGGTTTGGGCGGAGCGCAATCTTCCGGCCATATCAGCGATCTTCATCCCGGGAGTGCTAAATTGGGAGGCAGACTTTCTAAGTCGCCAGGACGTTCATCCGGGGGAATGGTCCCTGCACCCGGACGTTTTTCAACTACTGGTGGACAGGTGGGGTCTTCCAGAAATCGACCTCATGGCGTCCCGGCACAACAACAAGTTGCCGGTGTACGGGTCTCGCACAAGAGACGAAGGGGCGTCTCTGGTGGATGCTCTGTCCGTCCGGTGGACGTTCCGGTTCGCATACCTGTTCCCTCCGGTCTCCCTTCTTCCACGGGTAATCCGGAAATTCAAACAGGAAGGAGGGACGCTCCTGTTGATAGCTCCCGCGTGGCCCAGACGGCACTGGTTCTCAGACCTTCAGGGTCTGTCCGTGGACAGTTCTCTGCGGTTGCCGCTACGACCGGACCTTCTGTCTCAGGGTCCTTGCCTTCACCCGGACCTGACTCGGCTGTCTTTGACGGCGTGGCTGTTGAGACGGCCATGCTGAGGTCCCGGGGGTTTTCCAGCTCGGTGGTGCGTACCATGTTACGAGCTCGGAAACCGTCTTCCGCGAGGATATACCATCGCGTGTGGCATACGTTCTTCCAGTGGTGTCGACCGAGAGGTTATGCACTGCGGGAGTTTCGTCTGTCTCGGATTCTCGCCTTCCTGCAAGCAGGACTAGATCATGGGCTTCGCCTTGCTTCTTTGAAGGTACAGGTTTCGGCCCTATCTGTCTGGTTTCACCGTAGGATTGCTACAATCCCGGATGTGCGCACCTTTATGCAGGGTGTTCTCCGCATTCAGCCGCCCTTTGTTCCACCTGTGGCGCCTTGGGATTTGGCTGTGGTCCTGAGGGCTCTCCAAGGACCGCCGTTTGAACCACTGGGCTCAGTGGATCTTAAATGGCTAACAGCTAAGACTGTTTTCCTTCTGGCCATTGCTTCGGCCAGACGTGTTTCTGAGTTAGGGGCTCTTTCTTGTAGACCCCCTTTCTTGGTTTTTCATGGGAACAGGGCAGTGCTCCGCACTCGCCCCGAGTTTCTTCCCAAAGTTGTTTCCCAGTTTCATGTTAACGAGGAAATAGTTGTTCCGGCCTTTAACTCACCGGGTCTTTCCGTGGGTGAGGCCTCTTTGGATGTTGTGCGGGCCTTAAGGACTTATGTTGACTGCACTTCTTCGTTTAGGAAGTCGGACGCTTTGTTTGTCCTCTATGGCTTCCGTAAAAAGGGTTGGCCTGCTTCAAAGCAAACTTTGGCAGCCTGGATCCGTAGGGCTATTTCTGAAGCTTATCTTCATGAAGGCCTACCGGTCCCTCCTTCTCTGAAGGCTCATTCCACTAGGTCTGTGGGTCCTTCGTGGGCAGCTCGACGTGGTGCCTCGGCAGTTCAGATCTGCAAGGCTGCTACGTGGTCCTCTGTCCATACCTTCGTGAGGTATTACAGGTTTGACACCTTCGCCTCTCAGGATGCTTCCTTCGGGCGGCGGATTCTCCTTTCTGCACAGGAGCGTCCCCACCCTTAAAGGATACTGCTTTGGGACATCCCCAAGGTATCCTGTGGATACCCTATGGACCCTGAAGTAGAAAATATGAGATATGGTAAGAACTTACCCTTGTTATCTCTATTTCTACGAAGTCCATAGGGTTCCACAGGACTCCCGCCCTGTCGCACCTGTGCTGCAGATGGGCTTTGCTCTGGTCACCGGTTTTCCGTCTCCCTCTGGTGAGAATGTGATTCTTGTATGTGTCCAGATCTTTTTTTCTCTCTCTTCCTTCTCCTCCTCCGGCCTATGGCTTGATAACTAACTGAGGTGCCTTGGCTCGGGGGCGGGGTATAGGAGGGGGACCCTAGTGCATCCTGGGAGGCTGAAAAGCTTAACTCTATGGTGCCCAGCGACTGACGTCACACCTATACCCCAAGGTATCCTGTGGAACCCTATGGACTTCGTAGAAATAGAGATAACAAGGGTAAGTTCTTACCATATCTCATATTTTTTTTCGTTTTTTTAAGTGGTCCCATCAAATTTGGGGTACATGAAAATGGGTACTAGCATATTTTGATGTCCCTAAAGTCAGTTTTTAAAAATTCTGCATTTGTGCACCTGCCGTTATAATTCTATTCTAGAATACACCTGCCGCATACTTGCAGAATAGCCCTGAACCTATTTCCCTATTGTTTAACAATTTTTCCCCATTTTTTTTTTTGCACCCCAATTTTTAAGTAAATTTTTTGGGGTGTCCCTATTTTTTTTTTTTTTTACTTGTTTTGACACAGTTCTTTTTTAAATGTCATTCTCAGGGGTGCAGCCTATTTTTTTTTTTAAGCCTGCACCCCTAAACCCCAATTCTGCACTTTTTTTCGACACCTATTCAATGGTGAAAAGTTATCACCGTTTTTTATCAAAGACTTGTCAAAACTGCGATAAGTCTTTGAAATTGAATAGGGTGTAAAAGTAAAACCTGCGATAATTACGTCATAATTGCGATATTAACGCAAAAACGATGTTATAGCACCCATATTGAATACCCTATCTAGTAGCAATTAAACTATTTTTTTTTATTTCCTCTACAAACCAGTTTCTAAAAAAAAATCTATACTAAGTTCACAGATACTTTGTAAATAGGGATTCCAATACCGGTATTCCAATACTGGGAACATGGATGTTTTTGGGCCTCAAAAATACCTGGGATTATAATAATTAAATCCAGGGTATTACGGGATTCTAAACACATTGTGGACGGTCTTGGTCGCATTATACAGTCCCCTCAGGCTTTCCCCACTGCCCGTACAATAGGAGTCGCATGATGCAGTTACTCTCAGTCACTGATAGGCTGGGAGCGCACTGCGCGGTGACGTCACCACTGTGCGACGCACTCCTAGCCAATCAGTAACTGAGAGCAGCCACATCATAGGACTCCTACTCTTCCACTGGAGCTGAGTGCAGAAGAGGACCGGACAAGGTGTCCGCCGAAGGCGACAGAAGCTCCTTCTGATTGCCACTATTTGAATCGGTTAAGTGAAAATGGAGGAATAGGCGGGAGAAGGATAGCAGAGGGCGAAAGATAGGAGGGGGTATATCAGGTGGCATAGAGGGGGGAAATGTTAGCATAGAGGACGGAAAGGGGAGTTGGATGGCAGAGAGGACAGGAGGCGGGGAGATGGATGACAGAGAGGACAATTGGGGGAGATGGATGACAGAGAGGACAGGAGGGGGAGATGGGTGACAGAGAGGACAAGAGGTGGAAGATGGTTGGCAGACAGGAGGGAGAAGATGGATGGCAGACAAGACAGGAGGGAGGAGATGGGTGACAGAGAGGACAAGAGGTGGAAGATGGTTGGCAGACAGGAGGGAGAAAATGGATGGCAGAGAGGACAGTTGGGGGGAGATGGATGGCAGAGAGGACAGGAGGAGGAGATGGATGGCAGAGAGGACAGGAGGGGGAGATGGATGGCAGAGAGGACAGTTGGGGGGAGATGGATGGCAGAGAGGACAGTTGGGGGGAGATGGATGGCAGAGAGGACAGGAGGGGGAGATGGATGGCAGAGAGGACAGTTGGGGGGAGATGGATGGCAGAGAGGACAGTTGGGGGGAGATGGATGGCAGAGAGGACAGTTGGGGGGAGATGGATGGCAGAGAGGACAGTTGGGGGGAGATGGATGACAGGGAGGACAGTTGGGGGGAGATGGATGGCAGAGAGGACAGTTGGGGGGAGATGGATGGCAGAGAGGACAGGAGGGGGAGATGGATGGCAGACAAGACAGGAGGGAGAAGATGGGTGACAGGACAAGAGGTGAAAGATGGTTGGCAGACAGGAGGGAGAAGATGGATGGCAGAGAGGACAGTTGGGGGAGATGGATGGCAGAGCGGACAGTTGGGGGAGATGGATGACAGGGAGGACAATTGGAGGGAGATGGATGACCGAGAGGACAGGAGGGGGAGATGGATGGCAGAGAGGACAGTTGGGAGATGAATGGCAGAGAAGAGAATTGGGGGGGAATGGATGGCAGAGAGGACAGAAAGGAGGAGATGGATAGCAGGGAGGACAGAAGGTGTGATGGATGGTATAAAGGACAGGAGGGGGAGATGGGTGGCAGGGAAGAAATTTAAATATTTTTAAAAATATAATGCTTTTATTACCCCTTTTTCCCTTAATCCCAATCCCAGTATTTAGTCTCAGGATCCCGAGATTACAAAATGATTTAGGATTGGTATCCCTATTTGTGAAGCATCTCATTGATTTATTCCCTTTCAAAGGGTTTCCCAGCCAAACTGTTTAAAGCAGAAAGAATAAACATGCAGCCACTCCAGTGGAACTACACATCCCAGCATGCCTGCCGCAGTTTTGCTATTAGGGCATGCTAAAACTCTGGCCGGGTTTGCTGGGATGTGTAGTTCCATAGCAGCTGGAAGGCCGCATGTAGAATACCCTGGGTTTAAAGGCAAAACTCAATGCAGCGTCTTAAGACTTTTAAATGGAATTTGTATGGCTTCCCGAGCAACGTTTGACCATTCCCCTTTACCATCAGCCTGAGATCCTGTCCACCTTTGTCATGTTTCTACGTGTGTATATAAATATTACAACGCCTGTTCTGTTTGCGCAGTGTAAGACGGAGTATGGTGAGAAGGATGCCAAGGGGGGTCCCGCAGATCTTCACGTCCTCCATTTAGAGGAATCCAAGGTAGGAGCTTCCAGAGGAGATGAACTGTCCACATTCCGAGGGCGAGCTGACCCCAACCTCAATGCTGTTAAGATTGAGGCATTATCAGACGATGAGGAGATCGACATAACAGACGAGGCGGACGAGGAGCTTGCTGATAAGAGAGACCTGTCTGACACACTAATAAATCCAGCAGATAAAATTTGCCACGTTAAAAAAGAAGAAACCATTTATACAGTAATAGACCAAAGTCACCTTGCAGCAGGGTATAAGGACGCAGAGGTTTCCAGAGCTGAGCCGCTCTGCCATAATGATGGCGGTGACCATCTTCACTCCTCTAAGAGTGAGATCCATGGTGACACTCCTGCTTCCACTCTGCAAGACGAGCTGCTGGGCCACTTCTCTCCCCTGAAAGACTCTCAAGACAGAGACGTCGGCAGTCCACCAGCACCTTCACCTCGGTGCTTCGAGCTTGAACACGACAACCAATATGAAACGGAGGAACTGAAGCCTCCTGACCAGGAAGTGGAAATAGACCGAGATTTCATTCAGGAGGAAGAAAAACAGGCGATCCCGGAGTTTTTCGAGGGACGCCAAGCCAAAACTCCAGAACGCTATCTTAGGATCCGCAATTACATCCTGGATCGATGGTAAAATTCTAGGTTATAGGGGAACAGTGTTCTCCCCAGAAATTTTTTCCAGCCAGGTGGCATCCAAAAGTAGCCGGGTGGGGGCCTTCGCAATTATGCGCGCGCCGGGAAAAGGGGTATCTCCCTTACCAATCCAGCCCGACAGGTCTCTGGCTGCTCCCCTACTGGCTCTCAGTCAAAAGTGCCCATTATACAGTGCCCCCTGTAGTTTTCCCCTTTATGCGTTGCCCGCTATAGTTTAACTTTGCCCTTATGCATTGCTCCCTGGCTGAAGTAGTTCCCCTATTTAGTGCCCCCAGACTGGCCCCTTATGCAGTTCCCCCAGGCTTAAATATTGTCCCTTATGCAGTTCCCCCATGCTGGCCCCTTATGCAGTGCCCCCAGGTTTAATAGTGTCCCTTATGCAGTGCCCCCAGGTTTAATAGTGTCCCTTATGCAGTGCCCCCAGGTTTAATAGTGTCCCTTATGCAGTTCCCCCAGGCTGGCCCCTTATGCAGTGCCGCCAGGTTTAATAGTGTCCCTTATGCAGTGCACCCAGGCTTAAATAGTGCACCCAGACTGGTCCTGGCCCCAGCCCAGCACTTACCTTTACTTGCTGGCCGCTGCCTTGCGCTGACTGGATCTAACTAGATCCAGCAGGCGCGCGGGGCAGGCTCCTCACGTCGCGGGCGATGTCATCCGCGCAGTGCATCACTGGGAACGCTGGCCTCTGAAGCGATCGGAGGCTTCTTTAGCCTCCGGTCACTTCAGAGGCCAGCGTTCCACAGCAGGGGTCGGCGGGGAAAAGTGCCGGGCGGCAGGCTGTTTCTGCCGGGCGATGCGCCCGCAGAAAACAGCCTGGGGAGAACACTGGGGGAATTTACGGCAATTATTTTATCTTTTCAATATTTGGGTAGCCTCTCCCAAGCCGCAGATTGCCAGGACTTTTGTATAACACCTGTATTTTGCATTGATCATTAATATCAAGCTCAGAGTGGCGTCATCTGTCCTACTGAGAGAGCACTTAACATGCCTAATCTCCGACACCTGTGTATTCTGAGGTACCCTCATTTGAAAGAGGGGGAGGCTCTTTTGCAAATAATGTGTCCCCTTTAGTAGTTATCGTCTGGTGATCAATAAACAATAACACTTTATACAACAGAAAGCATTAAGAAGTCCAGAGATGAGAGGGTTCTAATGTCCAGATCACCCCCCATCCTGGCATCAATAAACTCAGGGGTCCCCTTATTGGATTCAATAAGTTGTCTGTTTTGCCTGTCGAGCTACCGTATTATTCCTAAACATTTTATCTATTTCTTTCAAACACGTAAAAAATAAAAAAGGGGAAAAAAATGCATTATTATTTTCAAGCGCAGATCTTATTATGAAAACCTGCTGTAGAATGTGGCTTTTCGCTGTTCTGGAAAGGTGGATTAATTCCGAAGCAAGAACCACAAAGTATTTCTTGGTGGTGGTTATAATAAAATATACACACATTTGCTTGTAGTTTATTTTCTTGTAATATCAGTTAACAAAAAAACACTTTCATTGGCCATTTTGTGTGGTTTGTCTTTTCCGTCTGAGGAGAAATTAGCAAACTAATGGTATCTCCTGGAAATTCTAAATCTTCTGGGGGGGGGGAAGAAACTAAAAAACCCCAAAGTAAAATGTGAGTGGGTGCTGCATAAATAATTACTTGTGTACCCACGAGAATGCGGACAGGGCACTAAGGCGCGGGAAGGACATCTGTTCCCTCGAAAGGGGGTGTGGATGACCTGGGAGGGGGTGTGTCCTTGTGACGCCCCCTCAATTCGTCACACTTGGGGGTGTGCCCAGCAAGCTGGGTTTCCCCCAAGCTCTCCCCTTATGGCGAATGGATGCGCACGGCATCTATTCACCCAGCGGAGATCGATCAGCGCAACTTTGCCCACACGCAAGAAGCCGCGGGTGGCGAAGGCATAGGGCAGGCTGTTTAGCGGGCAGGGTGTGGTGCCCTGCTAAAACAGCCTAGCAGGAACAGTGATACCCCCCATTATTCTGCAGCGTTCTGTGTGTGTGTAACAGGTGCACTTAGAACCGTAGAATCTGACTTAAGTTTTATCTCCTGCGTTTGTGTAGGATAAATAGCAAGCCAAATTACTTGAACAAGACGTCGGTGCGTCCTGGACTAAAGAACTGCGGGGATGTCAACTGCATCGGACGTATCCACACGTACCTGGAATTAATTGGAGCCATTAACTTTGGCTGTGGTAAGATGTAATAAATCTCATTTTTCCACGTGCTTCACTTCCAGATACTGACTGTGCTTTCTGCAAACTTCCAGAGCAAGCCGTTTACAACAGGCCCCGACCAGTGGATAAAACAAAGTGCAAAATGGGGAAGGATACTCTGGAAGCCTACGAGCTAGCCCATCGCCTGGAGTCTATGGTAAGAACATTCAGTGATCTCCATGCCCAAACGTGGAATATTACAGTCATTCCGCCAATTTGCCGATGAGATCTGCGACCGATGTGCCACGGATGTGCAGGAACAAATTGCATAGATCTGATCATTTAGACGCAGGCTGTAAGGGAGGTACCAAGGTTAGCTGGTGACCTGGCACACATTGCATTTATGGTTTTTGGGTGGCACATATTGTGCAATGTCAAATGACCAAATCAGCCATATGGGGCCAGTTTTTCACTAGCATTTCATTCCAGATTGAGTGCCAAGTGACTGGCATTGTTTTCAGTTTTGTCATCCACATGGGCAAGCTAATTGGCATCATCAGTTATATGCATCACACCAGAGACTGCAGGTATGCTTGGCAGGTGATCTTTCCCCGCCCCCCACCCAAACTGCGACATCAAGAGGTCACATCCATCTGATTAAATCCGATTATGATTAAGCATTGCATTTGTCTTGGGGCCATGCACACACAGAATATTGGTATAATTTGCTACACAAAGCAGCGGGCATGTGAAATGCCACACAGAGCCAGCTATTTCTGTTTTTGGGTTTATGTATTCTACATTGACTCAGGAGATTAAAAAAATAAAACCAAAAATATGATGTGGAAGACAATTGCGTTTTGTTGTACAGGGAATCAGAGAGATGACAATACAGTCAGGAGAATTTATTCTGTCAGTGAAACCAGCAAGTAGTATGAATATATACTTTATTGTATAGCTTGGAAAACATTTGCCCAGTTTTGGCAAAAAGATATTTTCTTTAAAAAAAAAAAAAAAAAATAGTTTTCTTCTTCAGGGTCCATAGGGTTGACCTTGGGGTATAGGTTGGAAACCAAATCCGGGCACCACGCAGTTAAAGCTTTCAGCTCCCAGGATGCACTGGGTCCACTCTCCTTATAACCCCGTCCCCAAGCCAGAGGCACCTTGGTTTAAGTTGGTGCCCGGCCGGAGGGGCCACCGTTATCGCAGGGGGGGCAGATTAGCAGCCCCTAAGCTAAATTTTATTTTTTTTTAGTTCAGTTTTTCATTTACTTTTGGACTCTTCAGAGCGGCAGCGGCAGACTGTCCATAGGACGTCCAAGCTGCAGCTTCGTCTACCCGCGGGGGCAGAGACGCCAGTACAGATGTGGGGATCTCGGCGCTACCTCAGAGTCTGTGCTAGCTGGACTCACTGGGTGCCCAGGGCTGCTGCCGTTTCGACGGGGAACAGGTAAGTCACGGATCACTGCTTGCGGTGATCCGCGCATTTATGCAGTCTCTTGCCTTCGGTCTCTGGGGACAGACCTGAGGCACTGGCAGTGGCTATTGATGCATTTGTAGAGCTTTTTCCCTCAAAACCTGCTGGGGATCAGATGTCTTTTGTTGCTCACATAAAAAATGCAGTTTCATATGTTGGAGTAACTACATTGGTTGCCAGTCTCCTAACCTTCGGGTTTCAGCTGAGACTATATCCGCCGCCATACCCTATGGCTGCGCTCATAGAAGGCAGAGGCGGACTCCAAGATAGGCCTTAAAATGGATACCCTATTCAGACGATGATGCTTTCTCCGGAGGTGCGTCTGTCTCTTTCTGGGTGGCTATGGCCATCTCATCTTACTAAGGGTCGCCCCTTTTTGGATCCCGAACTGGGTAATCCTTACAACGGACGCCAGTCTCTGGGGCACATTGACAGGTCCACACTCCTTTCAAGGCAGTTGGACGTCTGTAGATTCCACCCTGTCACGCGACTTACTGGAACTTCAAGCTGTCTTGGGCCCTCACTCTGGCCTAGCACATACTTCTCAGTAAACCTGTAAAGGTTCAGTCCGACAATGTCACTATAGTGGCTTACATCTAGGAGACACTCGAAGTTGGGCAGCAATGACCGGAATGTCACACATTCTGTCATAGACCAAGGGTCTCCTCCCGGCCATCTCTGCAGTGTTCATTCCGGGAGTTCTCCATTGGGAAGTGGACTTCCTCAGCCGTCATGTCGTGCATCCTGGGGACTGGTCTCTTCTCCAAGAGAGGTTTCTCCTCCTAGTGAGCAGTGGGGGCCTCCCGGAGATGGTCCTCATGGCCTCCTGACTCTATCACACACTGCTGGTGTTAGGGTCCAGTACTGGAGGTACTGAAGCAACCTTCGGTGACGCGTTGTCAGTGATGTAGTCCTTTTGTGTACCTGTTTTCCTCCGGTCTCCTTTCTTCCCTGAGTTCTTCGGAAGTTCAATCAAGACGGAGGTACTGTCCTGCTGGTGGCTCCAGATTGACGCAGATGTCAATATCTGGACCTTTTGTCTCAGGGTCCTTGCCTTTCCCTGGACCTGGGTCGTTTATCTTTGACTGCGTCCCTTCTGTGGTCCTAAGGCTTCTCTGGCTCTGTCATCAGGATTTTTAGAGCGCGTAGGCCAGCTTTTGCTGTGATCTACCACAGAATGTGGCATGCATAATTCTTATGGTATCGTACCTGTAGCTACGATCCTCAGGTGTTTAGGATTTCCAGAAGTTCTGGCATTCCTTCCAGCTGTCTTGGGTCTAGCCCTCTGCCTGGCCTTCCTGAAAGTGTTTGTCTCTGCACTGTTGGTATTTTTCGGATGTGGAATTGCTCCTCTCTCTGGTATCCAGACCCTCATTCAGGGTGTTTTCTGAATTCTACCTCCCTTTATTCCCCCTAGGGGCTCCTTGAGATTTGACAGTGGTTTTTCGTACCCTCCTAGGGCCTCCATTTGAACCACTAGTTTTGATAGCCCTTACGTGGTTTATGGCTTAGATTCTCTTTCTTATGGCATTTGCATCCGCCGGGAGAGTGTCGGAATTGGGGGCATTAGCATGTGGCTCCCTCTTCTGGATATTTCACCAAGACAGGGTTGTGAGTCGCACTTGCCCTGTGTTTCTTACTAAAGTGGTCTTTAAGTTCCATATTCTTCAGGAACTTATTGTACTGACATTTCAATCTCCAGTCCTCTTGGCTGGGGTGGCCTCATTGACTGTGGTCCGGTCTCTCCGGATTTGTGTTCAAGTTTCTTCAGGAAATCAGACTCCTTATTTGTGGTCTATGGATTTCACAGGAAAGGATAGCCAGCCAATAAATAGACATTGGCTAGATGGCTTCGTATGTCTATCTCAGGGGCCTGCACATAGAAAGGCCTTTCTGTTTCTGTTGATGCTTATTCTACTCGGGTTGTGGGCGGCTCGCTGTGGCGCCTCGGCTGTTCTGCCTTGCAAGGTGGCCACGTGGTCTTCTGTCCACACCTTTCTAAGGTTCTGTGCATTGGATTCCTTTGCCTCTCAGGATGCTTCCTTTGGGCGACTGATTCTCCTCTCATCTCAGGAGCGTCCCCACCCTTATAAGGACTGCTGAAGAAGAAAATGAGAGATATGGTAAGAACTTAACCTTGTTATCTCTCTTTCTTCGAAGTCCATAGGGTCCACCAGGCACCCGCCCTGACGCACCTGGCTTCTTATGGCTATGTTTCTGGTCACCAGTTTCCCGTCTCCTTCTCTGTGAGTATGGTTATTGAG
Source organism: Taudactylus pleione (assembly GCA_031769625.1). Lineage (NCBI taxonomy): Eukaryota > Metazoa > Chordata > Amphibia > Anura > Myobatrachidae > Taudactylus > Taudactylus pleione. Next base: position 6,413,992 of record JAUIMM010000441.1, on the reverse strand, counting down.
TGTTCCAGTCTTCTCTCTCTTTCTTTCCTCCTCCGGCCTTTGGCTACTTACAAACTGAGAACTGAGGTGCCTCTGGCTTGGGGGCGGAGTTATAGGCAGAGTGGACCCAGTGCATCCTGGGAGCTGAAAGCTTTAACTGCCTGGTGCCCGGATTTGGTTCCCAACCTATACCCTAAGGTCAACCCTGTGGACCCTATGGACTTCGAAGAAAGAGAGATAACAAGGGTAAGTTCTTACCATATCTCTCATTTTCAAAGTGTAATTTATTGCCCCCCCCCACAATTCTAAATTTGTTTCTGCCAGGGCTTTCTCGCAAACTGTGTCCTGGCACTTCAACCATGGTAAATTCAGGCGGTACATTGCATTACCACATTGCGAGTTGGAGCGAACTTATCACACCACAATCGGATTATGATAAATACGCCCCTTAATTTTTATGTCATTTGAAGGTATACTGTGCATTAGTAACTCTCTATGTATGCTTGTTTTAGCGCACCAGGAGGCGACGTGTCAGAGACCCATGGGGGAACTGGTGTGACGCTCGGGATCTGGAAGGGCAGACTTTTGAGGTTGGTCTGTTGCAGCCTATACCTTAATCAGCCAGTTACTGCTGACTGTCTTCTTCTGTGTTGTGGTCACCACTGTAGCCTTTTAGCATTATGTAGTATATGTTTTTCATAGATTTCAGCTTTATCTGTTCGCATTTAGGGCCTGATTCAGACCCGGACGCTAAGGTGCGTTTGCTCGCTATGAGCGATGGTCGCCAGTCTGCGCATGCTTATGCCTCGCAGTGCGTTTGCGCGAACTAGTGCGAGCGATGGGAAAGCAATCGCTCGTCCATGAGACAGCCCAGCTGAATGAGTGACAGGTCAAGCCGTTTTTGGGTGGGAACAGGTAGAGGCCACTAGTAACGGGGGAGTGGAGGTTCGAACGCAGGCTTGCTTATGAACTTCAACGCCGTTTCAGAGGCGTGCATAATTAAAAGGCAGCGTCATAGTACACATCACTTGGTGGGATTTCACTCTCAAATGCTCGCAGTGCTTGCGGCAGGGTAGAGTCAACCTTAAACACTGCAATCGCATTCGATGGTGCTTGATGTACCAATGGTATGAAGCACTTCCTGGAGATGACGTGCGCAAGTGGGCGTCTTATGAATCGCTGGTGGGCGTCTGCATATACAAAGTGATCGCATGCCAAGACATAGTGGGCGTGCTAATGCCTTGACGAGCGATCGCTTCACTTTGAGGGCGTGCGCTGAGCGATCGCATCTAGCGAGCGGCTATGAATCGGGCCCATTGTCTCTTCCTAAGAAAATAGCGTATAGCCATGACTAACTTGTTGTTTTTCAGCACGGTCTGTAAGTCACATGACACATGTCTCGCCCTGGCTGTAAGTCATATGAATATTAACAATGTAGAAAGGGAAAGGGTTGTCTTAGGTGGCGCACTGATTTAAAATATAACTTTTATTATTTTATCATAAAAAATGTTTATTGATAAACAGCGAAATATAAGGACACACATATAGAAACATAAATTGGTGAATTGTTAAAAAATAAAGACAATTGTGATTAAAAAACAAAAAAAGTCTCACTGCTTTTTTGTTATTTAGTCAATAATCAGACTTGTCTAATGTGTTCTTGACAGTTGTACAAATATTCTCTGTGAAATTATATGGGGAAGCACCGTAAATATAGTCAGCTGGTGGGATTCGTTTATATTATTAATATTATTAATTCATAATCATCATATATATTTTTAGCAAACGCCATCCATATTGTTGGAATGATAGATAATGAATTCCTTATAATTATTACCACCTGTGTCAAGATATCATGTGCGAACCTATACTGGCAGCTATAATATTTATCGTTCCCAAAGCCTGTTATATGGTTAGGGACAGATATACTCCAACATGCCCTTCTGGGTCTGGTAACATATTTTAGTAACACTGAAGTTCAAATACTGTTCCTATGGTCACCTTAGTATAAAAATCAGCTATCTAATACACATTGTGTCATGAATTTGCTCTTGATGAGCTGTTACAATTGTATCCAAGTCCTAGTATTACATAGTATCATTTCATTGTAACAAAACAAGAGAGAACCATGCACAGGGACCTTTCCCTAAGTGATTCAGCACGGTACAAGTACATTGTATCTTTATGAAGGAACGCTGTGGATTTAGTCACTGAGATCCGTGGTCAGTGACTGTAAGTGCTACTATTATCAACAGATTGCTGTGAGCTGCAAGGATGCTATATCACTACACATAGACAAACATCAATAATCCTGTTACATTATCATATCAGCAGTGATATGCAGGGCCTTGATAAAGCAACTTGGCAGCGAAACGCGCGTCGGCGTTATTCTCACTGCTGATATGATAATATAACAGGATTATTGATCTGTTTGTCTATGTGTAGTGATATAGCGTCCTTGCAGCTCACAGCAATCTGTTGATAATAGTAGCACTTACAGGGGCCTGTTCATCAACACTAAAATAACGATTTTAAGGACATTTTCCTTAATTAACGTTATTTTGGTATTCATGATGACACTTAGCAAGGAGATATCAGTGTTATCTCCTGTGGTAAGTCCCCCTGCGTTAATTTCCACACTCCCCATACATTAGTACATTAGTATGGGGATGTGGAAATTATGGTATTCATCAAAATGATGTATTTTCGGAATTTGATATAGTTACTATTCGCCACTGTGAGGTGGCGAATAGCAGGTAACACCTGCTTACAGTTGGACAGGTCCCCCGACGTCTCCCTCCGGCGCTCTGGTGCGTCCTCTGGCTCCGTCTGCTATGCGGTCATGTGGTCTACCAGCAGAACACAATAAAGTTTAGAAAAAAATAAATACATTTATTTCTATAACTATCTATTTCCCGAAAAGCTGTCATCGCAAAAATGACAGCTTTTCGTAATAGATAGTTATAGGGAGGAGGAATGATGAATTCCCCCGGTAATTAGGTAGAACTCCATGCGAGTTCTAAACCTAATTACCTCCAGAGAAAGTTTAGTTATGATGAATAGGCCCCACAGTCACTGTCCAAGGATCTCAGTGACTAAATCCACAGCGTTCCTTCATAAAGATACAATGTACTTGTACCGTGCTGAATCGAGCACTACACTTAGGGAAAGTTCCCTGTGCATGGTTCTCTCTTGTTTTGTTACAATGAAATGATACTATGTAATACTAGGACTTGGATACAATTGTAACAGCTCATCAAGAGCAAATTCATGACACAATGTGTATTAGATAGCTGATTTTTATACTAAGGTGACCATAGGAACAGTATTTGAACTTCAGTGTTACTAAAATATGTTACCAGACCTAGAAGGGCATGTTGGAGTATATCTGTCCCTAACCATATAACAGGCTTTGGGAACGATAAATATTATAGCTGCCAGTATAGGTACGCACATGATATCTTGACACAGGTGGTAATAATTATAAGGAATTCATTATCTATCATTCTAACAATATGGATGGTGTTTGCTAAAAATATATATGATGATTATGAATTAATAATATTAATAATATAAAATAATCCCACCAGCTGACTATATTTACGGTGATTCCCCATATAATTTCACAGAGAATATTTGTACAACTGCCAAGAACACATTAGACAAGTCTGATTATTGACTAAATAACAAAAAAGCAGTGAGACTTTTTTTGTTTTTTTAATCACAATTGTCTTTATTTTTTAACAATTCACCAATTTATGTTTCTATATGTGTGTCCTTATATTTCGCTGTTTATCAATAAACATTTTTTATGATAAAATAATAAAAGTTATATTTTAAATCAGTGCACCACCTAAGACAACCCTTTCCCTTTCTACATTGTTAATATTCAGTTTTTGGTTGTTAGTGGCATTGATAAAATGAGTATATTGATTATGTTTAAAATGGGGTTTATATTTCAGAAATTGTGAATATTATACTATTACTGGTGCAGTAATCAACCTTATTGCTCTTGAATATATGTAAGTCACATGACCCATGTCCCGCCCTGGCTGTAAGTCACATGACCCATGTCCCGCCCTGGCTGTAAGTCACATGACCCATGTCCTGCCCTTTTTTTGCATATGGATACATAACTAGGCACATTAATGGCCCCACCTATGTTCACATGCCTTAGAACACACTCTGAGAGTCTCATGAGGTTATGGGCTATATAATGGTTAGTAGTTGTTTTGCATAGCACTGCACACTCTCGGTGGAAGTATGACGGTGCACAATTAGTATATATGTGTACGAATTAGGATGGTAATCAAGACCCTAACATGATGTATCTATCTGTCAGCATCTATCGGCAGATGAGCTAGCGAGGAGGCGTGAGATGATCAATACATCAAAGTGTCCCAAGGGATCAAGATTATCCAAGAGGTAGCATACAGTTCAGAATGAAACCTTTTACTGTTCGGTTTAATCCTGTATATTTCTTATTTAAAGGAAGATTGTGGCCCCTGCAGTGTTGGACGAATTAAAATGTAGACTGTAACCTGTACCGCTATTATGACAGTAAATATTAAGGGCTCTATTCATGTACATAACGAAAATATATATTGCATCATATTGATGCGATACATAGTAATGTTTTGACCGGCAGCATCCTATAGGGAGCTCGGTAAGTCTTCCTCCCACTGCGCATAATGCCGGCAGTGCCTTGTGCTCCAACATCCACCCACGCCACTGGATACTAGGGGCAGAACAACGGGTGAAGGCGCAGGAGCTTCCTCTCCCCCCAGCGAGGTACGCTTCAGCTCATTTCTCCATCTCCAGATGGCGAATTGAAATTGAGAAGTGAAATAGAAACAAGAAGTTTTTTAATTCTTCTATGAATCGCGCTCTCCATACTATTGTAATAGAAGCAATACCAACACTAATCAGGGGCATCGCTGGGGAAATCTTAAGGTGGGTACACACCTGGTAGATATATCTGCAGAATGTGCAGGACATATGTTCTGCATACAGGCTGGCCGATCCGCTGTGACTGACGTCACAACTGGGCGGGCATTTCCATGTGCCCACGATCACCGCCGAACCATGCTGCAAATTTACGGGTGGTTGCCTGACCGTCCTGTACACAAAGCACGATGCCCTAATATATCTGCAGATATATTGGGCATCAGCTTTACAGCACAGCCAACGCAATTTGTCTGTGAGCGATGTCTTTCTCAGACATATCGCTGGCACACACTGACCGACGTTCACCCAACATGTCAGCCAGTATGTACCCAGCTTAATGCTTCTCCATGGTATACCCCTTCCTGAATACGACGAGGCAGCGTCTTCTACCGTTTTCTGAAGTGCTTATTGAAACAGGGCTTTTCACTACTCCATGAATAGACCCCTTAGATAGATGGCGCATACACACACATACATATATATATATTCATACAGTCAGGTGCATAAATATTGGGACATTGACAGAATTTTCTTATTTCTACTTCAGGGTCCATAGGGTATCCACAGGATACCTTGGGGTATAGGTGTGACGTCAGTCGCAGGGCACCAAAGAGTTAAGCTTTCAGCCTCCCAGGATGCACTAGGTCCCCCTCCTATACCCCGCCCCCGGGCCAAGGCACCTCAGTTTAGTTTGGTGCCCGGCCGGAGTCGGGTGCACCTGTTGGAGTGGGGGCTAGAAGAGCCCCTGAAGCTTATTCTTCATGCAGCTGTGGCTGCACATCTGGATGAACAGCATGGACAGTCAGTCCTGACGTCCATGCTGTCTTCCCTACACCCCGCCGGTACCAGAACGCCGGTACTGATCCGGGGATGCTGGTGGGCGTCTGGGGTCACAGCTAGCGGTGACCCCAGATGCTCCGGACCATGGCCGGATTCAAGGGGGACAGAGGTAAGCAGCGGGGTCCCGCGGTGGGTCCCCGCTGATCACATGGTCCTAAGTCCCCAGGCAGGGGGCTCCCTGGGGACTGGCTGCAGCGTGGAGCCAGGCGACCAACCTGCGCTTCCACTACCCCCTGGGACAGCGGACCGCAGCAGAGCGGTAGCGCTGCGGCGTCCCAGGGGTTAAATGCATGCCAGGGGAGCGCGCCTTCCCTGTCTCACAGCCGGCGCCTCCCCCGCTGCACACAGCCCTCTCTGCATGCTGCCGACTGGTCCTGTGGCAGCGCTCCTCCCCCAGGCCAGCCTCCTCTCTGCTCCTCGGCGGCCATCTTCTCCAGAACGCATGGTGAACGCTGCTGGAAGCGCTGGACGGAAGCATCGTGGTCTGGGTCCCCCCGCATACCTCTCCTCCGCTGTGGTCAGGTCTGTGTATGCAGCGCTGTGTCCTACCAGGCCCTGTGTCTGTGTAGTTGAGTGATCAGCGCTGTTAGTGCAGGAATTGTTATTTCTCTGCATTGTATGTGACTGTGCTAGCGCTGCTGCCTGTAACTTTTCTTCTCTAAACTGTCAGCTTTATTACTGTCCCTGTTCTTCTGCTAAAGCCCTTGCGGTGCGGTGCTGCAGGGTGGTCTCTCGCCTATTTAATACTTAATTGGTGAGAGAGGTCACATACGTGGTGCCATCATGTCTGAAAGTGATTTTCCCCTCCGGCTACAGTGTACCACGTGCAAAGTACCGTTAGCGGAGGGGGAGGGTAGCGCGGAGGGCCTTTGCCGGCAGTGTTTGTCCATGGCGCGGCCTATTACGGTTACAGCACCGGTACAGGAGCCACCCTGGGCTTGTTTCGCTCAGGCGTTAACAGCTTTAGTGGGCCAGTTAGCTCCGCAGCCCGCGTTTACTCCGATGGGTTTGTCCCAGCAGTCTGTGGTGTCGTCACCCATGCAGGGGTTCCCACGACAATTGGTGGTACCCCACAGTCTCCCTATTTCCCCGCTCCCGGGTTCTCAGGAGCCAGCGTGGGTTAACTCCCTGACGAGTTCTGTACAGCACTTGTCGGATGTGTTGCAAGGGGAGTCTGTGATGCGGCCTCATAAAAGGCCGGTGGTGTCTCTGTCCGCTCCTTATGAGGATGACGAAGGGACGTCTGATGATGGGGAGATTCTTGATCCTTACGATCAGGAACCTCTCCATACTAAGGACGCTGATGCTAAGTCCAAAGTATATATTCCTGGACTTATTCGGGCGGTCCGCACAGCCTTGGTGATTGAGGACGAAGTTCCCCCAGCGGCTAAATCTAAGTATGCCTTTTTCAAAGATGTGAAGGGCGATGCCACAGTCTTTCCTCTTTCGGGTCAGTTGGTGGACCATTTAGAGGAGGCGTGGAAACAACCTGGCAAAAGATACCAGCCGCAGAGACGCCTGGCGGTGGCTTATCCGTTCGCGGATAATTATTTTGCTAAGTGGGAATCCCCTCCACAGGTGGATTCTCACGTGACCCGTCTTGTCCGTAGTGCCACATTGCCGATGCCATCCATGTCCTCCCTTAAGGATGCTACGGACCGCAAGGTAGAAATCTGCCTGAAGTCCGCTTATTCCCTTGCAGGGGGGGCAGCACGGCCGGCTATGGCCATTTGCTGGGTTGCCAGAGCGATGGAGCGCTGGGCGGATTCATTAGAGGCTTCTTTTGAATCCGACTGTCCGGCCGATCAGGCGGAGTTGATTGGCAATCTCCGTGATTCGGCCACCTACATCAACGAGGCGGCTCTAGACATTAGTACTCTGGTGTCTAGAATTTCTTCAGCAGCGGTAGCTGCTCGTCGCACCTTGTGGCTGCGATCCTGGAAGGCGGACGCAGATTCCAAGAAAGGTCTGGAAGCGTTGCCGTTTACCGGAGAAGTTCTCTTCGGTCCGGATCTGGATAAGATTGTGGCCACGCTGGCGGCAGCCAAATCTGCTTGTCTCCCGTCGGCCGCTGCTCCTTCTGGTTCGGGACCATCGTCCTTTCGGTCATCTAGGGCCCAGGGCAGGCCCAAACCACAGTCGTTTCCTCGACAGGCTGGCCCTAAGAAATCGGTCAAGCCCCGGAAGCAGGCATGGAGTACCAGACGTCCGGCCCCCAAGCCAGATGACAAGCCTGCGGCCTGACGGTCCGGGCCTCCCTTTGGGGGATCCCAGGGTGGGAGGCCGCCTGCTACAGTTCGCCCAGTGTTGGTCGACCACTACGACAGACACTTGGGTTCTGGAGGTGGTTTCCCACGGATACGCCCTCTCCTTCCGGCACAGACCCCTGGCTCGCTTCTTCACCACGGGTCTCCCATCAGACCGGAACAAGGCTACGGAGCTGCGGAAGGTATTGCACACTATGCTCCAGGCTGGAGTTATAGTGGCGGTTCCATTCTCCCAGAGGGGCCAGGGTTTCTATTCAAATCTATTTTTGGTACAGAAACCCAATGGGTCATATCGTCCGATTCTCAACCTCAAAGCACTCAACAAGTCTTTGCGGGTCCCGAAGTTTCGGATGGAGACCCTACGGTCCATCATTCTGGCGCTGGAACCTGGGGACTACTTGGTGTCATTGGACATACAGGACGCTTACCTGCATGTCCCTATTCTTTGGCGCCATCAACAGTTCCTCAGGTTTGCAATCCGCAGCGACCACTTCCAGTTTCGGGCGTTACCTTTTGGCCTGGCAACAGCACCACGTGTTTTCACCAAGGTGATGGCGGTCATGGCGGCTTCTCTGCGGCTGCAGGGAGTCCGCATGTTGCCGTATTTGGACGACCTGTTATTGGTGGCAGGATCTCCAGAGCTCCTGTTACGCCACTTGGACCTGACCATTGCACTGCTGCAACGGCACGGCTGGCTAATCAACTGGCAGAAGTCCACTCTAATCCCGTCTCGGAGGATTCTGCATCTTGGAGCCTTATTGGACTCGGGACAGCAAAGGATCTTCGTGACGGAGGACAAGATCTCTGCTTTACAGTCAAGGGTGCGCAGTTGCCTGCACAACCGCCGGGTGTCCTTACACTCGGCGATGAGGTTACTGGGCTCCATGGTGTCGGTGTTCGACATGGTGGAATACGCCCAGTTTCACTCCAGACCTCTGCAGCACCTGATCCTGTCCAAGTGGAACGGGCTGACTCAGTCTTTGAAGTCCCAGACGATTGTGCTCACCCAGGAGGTTCGCCTGTCCCTTGCGTGGTGGTTACAGACGACCCACCTCAACAAGGGACGTCCGTTCTGGGTTCCAAATTGGGTCCTGTTGACAACGGACGCCAGTCTTCGGGGCTGGGGAGCAGTTTCGGGTCCACACTTGTTCCAGGGCAGGTGGACGCCGACAGAAGCGGAGCTTCCAATAAATATCTTGGAACTCTGTGCGGTCTTCAATGCTCTCCAGCAGGCACAGCGGTTTCTCCAGGGTCGCCCGGTGCAGGTCCAGTCGGACAACGCTACCACCGTGGCCTACATAAACAGGCAAGGCAGGCGGCTCTCGTAGAGGTCTCTCGGATCCTGGTTTGGGCGGAGCGCAATCTTCCGGCCATATCAGCGGTCTTCATCCCGGGAGTGCTAAATTGGGAGGCGGACTTTCTAAGTCGCCAGGACGTTCATCCGGGGGAATGGTCCCTGCACCCGGACGTTTTTCAGCTACTGGTGGACAGGTGGGGTCTTCCAGAAATCGACCTCATGGCGTCCCGGCACAACAACAAGTTGCCGGTGTACGGGTCTCGCACAAGAGACGAAGGGGCGTCTCTGGTGGATGCTCTGTCCGTCCGGTGGACGTTCCGGTTCGCATACCTGTTCCCTCCGGTCTCCCTTCTTCCACGGGTAATCCGGAAATTCAATCAGGAAGGAGGGACGCTCCTGTTGATAGCTCCCGCGTGGCCCAGACGGCACTGGTTCTCAGACCTTCAGGGTCTGTCCGTGGACATTCCTCTGCGGTTGCCGCTACGACCGGACCTTCTGTCTCAGGGTCCTTGCCTTCACCCGGACCTGACTCGGCTGTCTTTGACGGCGTGGCTGTTGAGACGGCCATGCTGAGGTCCCGGGGGTTTTCCAGCTCTGTGGTGCGTACCATGTTACGAGCTCGGAAACCGTCTTCCGCGAGGATATACCATCGCGTGTGGCATACGTTCTTCCAGTGGTGTCGACCGAGAGGTTATGCACCGCGGGAGTTTCGTCTGTCTCGGATTCTCGCCTTCCTGCAAGCGGGACTAGATCATGGGCTTCGCCTTGCTTCTTTGAAGGTACAGGTTTCGGCCCTATCTGTCTGGTTTCACCGTAGGATTGCTACAATCCCGGATGTGCGCACCTTTATGCAGGGTGTTCTCCGCATTCAGCCGCCCTTTGTTCCACCTGTGGCGCCTTGGGATTTGGCTGTGGTCCTGAGGGCTCTCCAAGGACCACCGTTTGAACCACTGGGCTCAGTGGATCTTAAATGGCTAACAGCTAAGACTGTTTTCCTTCTGGCCATTGCTTCGGCCAGACGTGTTTCTGAGTTAGGGGCTCTTTCTTGTAGACCCCCTTTCTTGGTTTTTTATGGGAACAGGGCAGTGCTCCGCACTCGGCCCGAGTTTCTTCCCAAAGTTGTTTCCCAGTTTCATGTTAACGAGGAAATAGTTGTTCCGGCCTTTAACTCACCGGGTCTTTCCGTGGGTGAGGCCTCTTTGGATGTTGTGCGGGCCTTAAGGACTTATGTTGACCGCACTTCTTCGTTTAGGAAGTCGGACGCTTTGTTTGTCCTCTATGGCTTCCGTAAAAAGGGTTGGCCTGCTTCAAAGCAAACTTTGGCAGCCTGGATCCGTATGGCTATTTCTGAAGCTTATCTTCATGAAGGCCTACCGGTCCCTCCTTCTCTGAAGGCTCATTCCACTAGGTCTGTGGGTCCTTCGTGGGCAGCTCGACGTGGTGCCTCGGCAGTTCAGATCTGCAAGGCTGCTACGTGGTCTTCTGTCCATACCTTCGTGAGGTATTACAGGTTTGACACCTTCGCCTCTCAGGATGCTTCCTTCGGGCGGCGGATTCTCCTTTCTGCACAGGAGCGTCCCCACCCTTAAAGGATACTGCTTTGGGACATCCCCAAGGTATCCTGTGGATACCCTATGGACCCTGAAGTAGAAAATATGAGATATGGTAAGAACTTACCCTTGTTATCTCTATTTCTACGAAGTCCATAGGGTTCCACAGGACTCCCGCCCTGTCGCACCTGTGCTGCAGATGGGCTTTGCTCTGGTCACCGGTTTTCCGTCTCCCTCTGGTGAGAATGTGATTCTTGTATGTGTCCAGATCTTTGTTCTCTCTCTTCCTTCTCCTCCTCCGGCCTATGGCTTGGTAACTAACTGAGGTGCCTTGGCCCGGGGGCGGGGTATAGGAGGGGGACCTAGTGCATCCTGGGAGGCTGAAAGCTTAACTCTTTGGTGCCCTGCGACTGACGTCACACCTATACCCCAAGGTATCCTGTGGAACCCTATGGACTTCGTAGAAATAGAGATAACAAGGGTAAGTTCTTACCATATCTCATATTTTTGGCCTGTATTAACCACCACAATGGCTTTGAAATGAAACAAACAAGATGTGCTTTAACTGCAGTCTTTCAGATTTAATTTGAGGGTAAGTACATCCAAATCAGGTGAATGGTGTAGGAATTACAACGGTTTCTATATGTGCCTCCCACTTTTTAAGGGGCCAAAAGTAATGGGACAAACTAAACAATCCTAAATCTAACTTTCACTTTTTAATACTTTGTTGCAAATCCTTTGCAGGCAATTACAGCCTGAAGTCTGGAATGCATAGACATCACCAGACGCTGGGTTTCATCCCGGGTGATGCTCTGCCAGGCCTCTACTGCAAATGTCTTCAGTTCCGGCTTGTTCTTGGGGCATTTTCCCTTCAGTTTTGTCTTCATCAAGTGAAATGCATGCTCAATCGGATTCAGGTCAGGGGATTGACTTGGCCATTGCATAACATTCCACTTTGTAGCCTTAAAAAACTCTTTGGTTGCTTTTGCAGTATGCTTCTGGTCATTGTCCATCTGCACTGTGAAGCGCTGTCCAATGAGTTCTGAAACATTTGACTGAATATGAGCATATTGTGGTGGTGAATAGAGGCCAAAATATGAAAATTTTGTCAATGTCCAATATTTATGCACCTGACTCTGTGTGTGTATATGTATATATAATATTCTGTAAAGTACTCTAAAAGGACTTCTAACATATGATGCGAAAACGCACAAGGTTGAGTCAGTGTATGAATTACTTGCTATTAACAGTAATACTGTATTTCTCAGTTCTTTCGACCCCTTCCAGCTGATCCACTGCTCTGACTTTACAGAAGAGAAACAGGTATTAAACATATTTTTGGCCCAGTATAATGAAAACTAGTTACTTTTCTTGTCTCCCAAAAGAAGTGCTTGTCTAACAGAGGAATCTTCTATGGCGTCTGTCTTTATAAGATAATATTTATTATATTTTAGGCTCCATTCCGAGTGAAAGTATCAGCGGAAGCCATGTTGGTATTAGATCTGGTGAGCATCCCATCGTGTAATAAATGATCCAGTAACTGCGCAAAGGTCAAATCTATTCATATATTTATTTTTTTCCTATTTACAGCATGCTCATGTCTCCATGGCGGAGGTCATCGGCTTATTAGGTGGAAGTTATTCTGAAGCTGAACGTACTATTGAAGTTAGTTTATCTCTCTTTTTTTTTTTTTAACTAAACCTATAAGACAGCATTTCAATAGCAATTAACCTCTTCCCGTGTACTGCTCCATGGAATAATTATCATGATGTAACCGTAGGTTTATTTTTATCCTATGTAGCATTTTAGTGTCCCATCTCTTTGTTGAAAGTCGCCCCTTAGGATCGTCTTTGAGTAAAACTGTGACAGAGCATGCTGGGATGTGTAGTTCCACAGCAGCTGTAGGGCGGCAAGTTGAATACCCCTGGTTAAAGGATCTTTCCACCTGCGTATTCTCCTTACAGATCTGGACCGCAGAGCCGTGCAACAGCCTCAGTACCGGGCTGCAGTGCGAGATGGATCCAGTGTCCCAGACCCAGGCATCGGAGGCCCTATCCCTGCGGGGCTACAGGGTCATCGGGTGGTACCACTCCCATCCAGCGTTCGACCCCAACCCTTCCATCCGAGACATCGACACTCAGGCCAAGTACCAGGTCTGATACCCATTGCATTGTATTTATTTTCTCAGTAGTCGGAGTTGTCCCAAACTCTGTCATTACAATCCAGGTTTTAAGGATATCCATGCTTCAGTCCATATTGTTAAAGCAAATTGACCGAGGTACTAATTAAGGGCCTGATTCAGAGCCGAACGCTCTGACCAGAGCGCTCGCTCTGAATCAGTGCACTCCTCCATGAAAATGGAGCGGCCTCCTGGCCGCTCGCATAGCTGTGGGTGACCAACCCACAGCATATGCGAGCGTCCATGATGATGGTCGTGATGGTCTTGACCATCGCGACCATCGGGCTTGCGACGGAGACCCTGCGGTAGGGTCTCGCTGCCGCAAGCCCTGGAGTGATTTTGGCTCTATCCCATGGGAACGCCTCCGTCTGGCAGGCACGCCCACCAAAGGGGGCGTGCTGTCAATCAACATCGTCAGCACGCCCCCTTTGGTGCGAGACCCGGAGCGATGGAGAGCCCGTCGCTCGCCGGGTCTCGCGCATGCGCACGACGGAACTCCTTCCGTCGTGCGCATGCGAAGTGGGGGAACATTGACCTGCTTGCGAGCGTCCTGCGCTCGCGAGCGGGTATGAATGACCCCCTAAGTCTACTGTGCTGAAGCATAGCTATCCTTAAAACGTGGATTGTAATGGCGGAGTTTGGGAACCTCTGGTCTAAAGTATTCTAATAAAGCTGATGAATGTTTTGGCTAATTAATATGTCAAAATCTTTTTCATACTTATCCAGAGTTATTTTTCCCGGGGTGGAGCCAAGTTTTTGGGGATGATCATAAGTCCGTACAATCGCAACAACCCCCTCCCCCAGTCCCAGCTGTCCTGTCTGGTCATTAGCGACGACCTAAGCGAAGATGGTGCCTACAGTAAGTACGACGCTCTCGCCCAGGCCGCCGACATTTGCACAAAATATATTCACAGTGATCATTGCTCCGATTTCATTGGTAAATGAAACTGAATATTTAAAAGGAGATTTGGATGGAAACAAAATATTCTTTATGCTTTAATTTATAGGTCGTTGCCTGGTAGTTATTATTTAGAATATGACTTTCCCATCCCACTTCCACATCTATACACCCCTCCCCCTTAAAAAAACCATGTACCCTCTTTCTGGACGCATAAGGCCTCTCCTACACCAATTTTATTCTACTTACCGGTCTTACCATAGACAACCACAATTTTTTTTATGTTTATCCGAATTGTTTTGCTTATTACAGTGTAAACTGTTTTGTCTTTGTTTTAATTCTCTTTAAATTCTTTGTGCTTTAAATCTGTATCTTCAATAAAACTTTCTGATTACATTATTTAGTATATGAAATGTCAAGTTAAACATTATCTCCACCCAAAATTAATATTTTGTTATGAGAGAGACAGACCTCCTGCCCATAATGTAGCACTGCCAGCCATGACTGGAACACCGTGGAGAAGGGGAAACAGGATACGGTGGGTGGTAAACATTAAGGCCCTCATTCACCCCCCCCCCCTGCGGCTACAAAACTGGGCGAGCTGTCGATCACCATCGGCAGCCGCCCCTTTTGTAGTGAGCTCCGGAGCTTGTGAGCGGGTCTGAATGAGGTCCTATGTTTTTATCCATAGCTGCCTCCTACATGTTATGTGATAAAACACTAATTTTGGGTGCAGATCCCTTTTAATGATTTCTCCCTGTATTTATTGGTTTGGAATGATCACTGTCCAGTTGTCTCTACAAGAGCCATGGACATCTGTCAGGTCTCCCCCTGGTCATATCTATTGTTCAAGGTCTCAGGACCGCCAAGACATTCCCGTGCCCCTACAGGGACCCAGGTCTGGAGAATTTGTACCCGACCCTCCTCCTCAGCGCCCCTGTGTCTATTATGATTATTAGCATTTATTTATATGGCGCCACAAGTGTTCCGCAGCGCCTTACATAGTACATGAACAAATAAGTAACCAGTGACTTACAATATAATACAAAGCAGGACATGGACATGTAAAATAAACATTGCTATATTAGCGACCTTTACGCCCACATAAGTAGCCGGGTGTTAGTTGCTATAGTGGGGAGTAAGAGATAAATTAAATTACAGTAGGGAGAAGCACAAGAGGGTAGAGGGCCCTGCTCGAAAGAGCTTAGATTCTTTAAGGGAGAGGTAGACGAACAGGAGTGACAGAGATGGGTCTACAGCAGGCACTGTGAGCAATAGACGTCACGATCAGCTGAAGCGACAACACGTCCATTCTCAGTAATATCCATCTTCTGTCTCCCAGGAATACCATACCGGTTTGATGTGGAGCCCATGTCAGGAGAGCCGCACTGGGAAATTGTGTTTGAGAAGACTAGATGGATAATTGAGAAGTACCGGCAGTCCCACAGGTATGAGATCAGTGTGGCTGTAGGAATAGGGCGTTCTGTGAATGGGAACTGTCACGTTCTTTTCTTACCTTAGTACGAACACTGAATACACGTTATGTTTTTGGTATTGTTAAGTCCACTTAATATTTAAAAATAAGTTCTTTAGTCTGAAAAAAAAAAAAAAAAAAACTACTGTATGAAAACATTTTTTAAGACTGCATCTAATAAAAATGTTTTTAGCTATAAAAAGGACATATTTAGATTCTGAATAAATACTTTTAATTAGAATATAGAGTAAAATTGTATAGTCTTTTCCATCTCTGCTCGTACAGTTCGCCAACCCCTTTGTAAATCCTCAGCCAGTTTTCAGGCTAATTATTTTTCCTTTTACACGTTGACTTAGCAAGTGAAAATAGTAAATTGATTGTCTGGTGTAAATCAATGTTTAAGCGTTTGGGTTTTAATGGGATATTGGATGAAATGAGAAGACTCTGCGTCTCCCGTGTCGGCAGCTGGTTCATCTGCTTAAGCAGCTATTAGAAGTGATTGAAGCAGCCAGGCCAGGTAAATGCTGATTGATTCTATTCCCTGGACAGAGATGTGAGTTATGTCTTCTTTGTGTTCCGAGCAGCAGCGTTCCTATGGACAGAAGGTTCAGACAAGACTGCGACCTCACGTGTTTACAGAAGGTGGGTTTTATCCTGTGTGTGTGTGACATGGTTATCCCTTCTAGAGTTTAACATGATGCTTCATTAGACCCTACATGGAAAAGCATCTGTTAGTAGTGACTGATACATTGGAGTAATGATTCTCCCTGCAGAGATAATGTTGGTATTTACAGTGATCATTGCCAGGCAAACTCTGCATCCTTATAGTATAGTAATCCCAGATGAGTATTGAGTAAACATCTGATATACTCTGTGCTGCTGGGGGATCCTGCTCCTTCCACTATATAACTCTGTCTGTGGCTTCCTGCTGCCCCCATTCCCCTCCTCATATCATGACACTGCCCCTGTCACATGCAGCCCTGTCCTAACTAACACATCACTAATCTCCTGATATACTCTGTGCTGCTGGGGATCCTGCTCCTTCCACTATATAACTCTGTCTGTGGCTTCCTGCTGCCTCCATTCCCCCCCTCATATCATTACACTGCTCCTGTCACATGCTGCCATGTCCTAACTAACACATCACTAATCTCCTGATATATTCTGTGCTGCTGGGGGACCCCGCTCCTTCCCCTGTATAACTCTAAGCCTGTGGCCTCCTGCTGCCTCCATTCCCCCCCTCATATCATTACACTGCTCCTGTCACATGCAGCACTGTCCTAAATAACAATAACACAAGTGGACAGGTCACTGTGCTGCTGCGATTAGATTAAGAAAAATGAATTCAAGCCTTTTTGGACCATAGCTTTAGTACGATGTCTTAAGGGGGGTATCCATTTAGCGATATTAGCAGGCGATTGCACGATAACTACGTCGTTATCGTGCAATCGCTTGCAAAACGCACATGTATCGGGCACATTTAGGTCGGAAACGACCAGCGATGCGCGTGCCCGCTGCTCATTTCCGACATCTATCATCGCCCATATATGCTGGTTAACCTGACGATCACGTCAGGTTCAGCATGTACGGGGATGATGGATGTCCCTAACACTGAACGACTGAACGTTCAGTGTAAGCACATCACAGACCTAGAATCGACAGCACGATTACAATGTCGTAATAGTGCTGTCATTTCTATGTCTGTTAATGGAGTGGCACCTTTAGAGAGCTCTATATCATATTGCCAGGATTCAAAGGTTTTCTTTTATGTATTATAACAAGGAGAGTTATGGTAAAACTTACCTTTGTTAACTCTCTCTTTGAAGATGTTCCGGTCCTTCCCCCTATATCCCGCCCACAGCCTGTCGGCACTTCAGTTTCGTTGGTGTCCGGCAGGAGCTGGACCACCATTATAACGGGGCTGCATTAAGCAGCCCAAGCTTTAATTTTATGATTTCACTTTCTTTTACCATAATGGGTGAGCAGCACCAGACTGTCCTCCGGATATCTGTGCTTCCACCCCATCACCCCTCCACAGCGCGTGACACCAAGCCTGTGCTAGGTACTCCTGGCGGGGCTCCAAGGGGGACTAGCTAGCAGGCTCCCCGGACCCCTGACTGCAGCCCGGAATCCAGGGGACAGGTCAGGCGGAACCCCGTTCGCGGGGACCTGCGTCTTGGTGCAGTCTTGCCTCCGTTCTCAGGAGACAGACTGGAGGCGCTGATGTGGACACTAGTTCGCCCACGACTCCACTAGACCACCGGGGCATAACTATACTGGCGCAGAGGAATATTATAAAGGCCAGGGGACCCCATGGTTAAAGTCAGCCAAGGGATAAGGCGCTCTCCCTGCAGCTCCTCCCCCAGCTCAGGGCGCCTTTCTGCTGCGGTCTTGGAGTTCCCTGAGCTGCTCCTCCCTCACCCTCCGCCCCCTCACAGGAGCGCCGCAGCCATTTTATGCAAGCAGGTCTCTGGGAAACGCTGGGCCCAGTCTCCCTGTATACCTCTCCCACGGGCCAGGTTATACAGCGCTATATCCTACCAGCCACTACGGTCTATGTAGTTGATTTTGGTGCCCATTGCAAACATGTATAGCCGTGGCCAAAAGATATGAGAGTGACACAAGTCTTGGTTTTCACAAAGTTTGCTGCTTCAGTGTTTTTAGACCTTTTTGTCAGATGTTACTATGATATACTGAGGTAACATTACAGCATTACATAAGTGTCAGATGTTACTATGGTATACTGAGGTAACATTACAGCATTACATAAGTGTCAGATGTTACTATGATATACTGAGGTAACATTACAGCATTACATAAGTGTCAGAGGTTACTATGGTATACTGAAGTAACATTACAGCATTACATAAGTGTCAGACGTTACTATGGTATACTGAGGTAACATTACAGCATTACATAAGTGTCAGATGTTACTATGATATACTGAGGTAACATTACAGCATTACATAAGTGTCAGATGTTACTATGGTATACTGAGGTAACATTACAGCATTACATAAGTGTAAGATGTTACTATGGTATACTGAGGTAACATTACAGCATTACATAAGTGTCAGATGTTACTATGGTATACTGAGGTAACATTGCAGCATTACATAAGTGTCAGATGTTACTATGATATACTGAGGTAACATTACAGCATTACATAAGTGTCAGATGTTACTATGATATACTGAGGTAACATTACAGCATTACATAAGTGTCAGATGTTACTATGGTATACTGAGGTAACATTACAGCATTACATAAGTGTCAGATGTTACTATGGTATACTGAGGTAACATTACAGCATTACATAAGTGTCAGATGTTACTATGATATACTGAGGTAACATTACAGCATTACATAAGTGTCAGATGTTACTATGATATACTGAGGTAACATTACAGCATTACATAAGTGTCAGATGTTACTATGGTATACTGAAGTAACATTACACGTATTTCATAAGTGTCAGATGTTACTATGGTATACTGAAGTAACATTACACGCATTACATAAGTGTCAGATGTTACTATGGTATACTGAGGTAACATTACAGCATTACATAAGTGTCAGATGTTACTATGGTATACTGAGGTAACATTACAGCATTACATAAGTGTCAGATGTTACTATGATATACTGAGGTAACATTACAGCATTACATAAGTGTCAGAGGTTACTATGGTATACTGAAGTAACATTACAGCATTACATAAGTGTCAGATGTTACTATGATATACTGAGGTAACATTACAGCATTACATAAGTGTCAGATGTTACTATGGTATACTGAAGTAACATTACACGTATTTCATAAGTGTCAGATGTTACTATGGTATACTGAAGTAACATTACACGCATTACATAAGTGTCAGATGTTACTATGGTATACTGAGGTAACATTACAGCATTACATAAGTGTCAGATGTTACTATGGTATACTGAGGTAACATTACAAGCATTTCATAAGTGTCAGATGTTACTATGGTATACTGAGGTAGCATTACAGCATTACATAAGTGTCAGATGTTACTATGGTATACTGAGGTAACATTACAGCATTACATAAGTGTCAGATGTTACTATGGTATACTGAGGTAACATTACAAGCATTACATAAGTGTCAGATGTTACTATGGTATACTGAGGTAGCATTACAGCATTACATAAGTGTCAGATGTTACTATGGTATACTGAGGTAACATTACAGCATTACATAAGTGTCAGATGTTACTATGATATACTGAGGTAACATTGCAGCATTACATAAGTGTCAGATGTTACTATGATATACTGAGGTAACATTACAGCATTACATAAGTGTCAGATGTTACTATGGTATACTGAGGTAACATTACAGCATTACATAAGTGTCAGATGTTACTATGGTATACTGAGGTAACATTACAAGCATTTCATAAGTGTCAGATGTTACTATGGTATACTGAGGTAGCATTACAGCATTACATAAGTGTCAGATGTTACTATGGTATACTGAGGTAACATTACAGCATTACATAAGTGTCAGATGTTACTATGATATACTGAGGTAACATTGCAGCATTACATAAGTGTCAGATGTTACTATGATATACTGAGGTAACATTACTGCATTACATAAGTGTCAGATGTTACTATGATATACTGAGGTAACATTACAGCATTACATAAGTGTCAGATGTTACTATGATATACTGAGGTAACATTACAGCATTACATAAGTGTCAGATGTTACTATGATATACTGAGGTAACATTACTGCATTACATAAGTGTCGGATGTTACTATGGTATACTGAAGTAACATTACTGCATTACATAAGTGTCGGATGTTACTATGGTATACTGAAGTAACATTACTGCATTACATAAGTGTCGGATGTTACTATGGTATACTGAAGTAACATTACACGCATTTCATAAGTGTTGAAGGCTTTTATTGACAATTACATTAAGTTTATGCAAAGAGTCAATATTTGCAGTGCTGACCCTTCTTTTTCAAGACCTCTGCAATTCGCCCTGGCATGCTGTCACTCAACTTCTGGGCCACATACTGACTGATGGCCGCCCATTCTTGCCTAATCAATGCTTGGAGTTTGTCAGAACTTGTGGGTTTTTGTTTGTCCATCCGCCTCTTGAGGATTGACCACAAGTTCTCAATGGGATTTAGGTCCATGGCCATGGCCCCAAAATTTCGATGTTTTGTTCCCCGAGCCACTTAGTTATCACTTCTGCCTTATAGCAAGGTGCTCCATCATGCTGGAAAAGGCATTGTTCATCACCAAACTGTTCTTGGATGGATGGGATGAGTTGCTCTTGGAGGATGTTTTGGTACCATTCTTTATTCATGGCTGTGTTCTTAGGCAAAATAGAATAATATAGCGCGGTCGCACACTACATTGTGCCATATATAGCGCGGTTGCACACTACATTGTGCCATATTACACATAATGCAGGGTGTTCACTGCACTGTATCATACAGTGTATACTATTATTCTTGTGGCTATGTCTGGCAGAGGAAAGAATGACAAACAGCAGCCTGAGGCTGCTGCACCTACTCTGTTGCCCTGTAAGGACCTCATTCAGGATGGTCTTTGCACTATTACACAGCCCCAGGCGTCTCTCCCTCAAGACCCACCCTGGGCGACTTTTTCACAGATGGTGGTAAAACTTACGGACCACATAGCAGTCCCCGTGGTGGCTCCCCCTGTGGGATGGCCACAGCAGGTACTCCCTGCAAATCCTTTGCCTCCCCCACGGGTATTGTCTCCCTCAGTACAGAGTTTGGCTAATACCTCTACAGTTTTTCAGCAAATGCTGGAAAAGCCTTTACCCACTCAGCCTACTAAACGTGCTGTGTTATCTTCCCAGTCCACTGAGTTATCTGATTCTGATATATCATCTGGGGAAGCAGAAGACGCAGACCTCTCTCACTCTGACTCTGTCTCAGGAGAAGAGGAGTCACCCTCTAAATTAAATATACCTGCTCTTGTGAGAGCTGTAAAATCCATTTTACAAATAGAAGAGGATGAACCCGCTCCTAAGCAAAAGAATGCACTGTTTAAACGACAAAAGGTAGTTTTACCAGAATTCCCACAATTGGACACATTTCTGATATCTGATCACATGAGTGAAGCATGGAATATAATAAAAAAAGATCACAGCGCCTAATGACCACCTGCTGATAATCACTCTACACCACAGGTTCCCAAACTCGGTCCTCAGGACCCAAACAGTGCATGTTTTCCAGGTCTCCACACTGAATCAAGTGAAATAATTCGCTCCACCTGTGGACCTTTTAAAATGTGTCAGCGAGTAATTATTACACCTGTGCACCTGCTGGGTGACCTGCAAAATGTGAACTGTGTGGGGTCCTGAGGACCGAGTCTGAGAAACTCTGATCTACACACCTGCAGCAGAATAATATAAAATAGACATAACAAGAAAAAACAAAATTCTGCGCTGGAGTGTCGGTTCAATGAATAACATTTATTTTATAATGACACCATAAATATCACATTATATATAAATGTAAAGCTAATGCTCTTATTTCTTTATTAAATTCAAATAAACACTAAAATCAGTGTAAATAGAATCCTTCACTCTAAAAATGAAGTAATAATCTAGGTATACCATAGAAACATCAATAAAAATGACAATGCATATAAAACAGTAATACATATGACTACATACGAAATTAATATCAGCTTGAACAATTATGAATTCCTTGTAGCTAAGTGATTAATTCCAAAACCTAACTTAGCAGCAATTAAGCAATTTAAATGACAGTCTTGTAATCCGGACTTTTCTCATGTGCACACGAAGAGAAACAGTCAGTATATTACCTCCGGGTATAAACTGTATAGGACAAGCATATCCTATTAAGTGTCCAAAGTCTGACGGCTCATAAGGGATGTCCCCCTAAGCCAAATCAAGGTAGCTTAGTATCGGGTCCAGCCTGACTCGCCATCCGCAGAGGGTAGCTGACAAGCGGGAGAAGCCAATAGCACGGTGCCGCATTAAATCCAGTCTAATAGCCGGAGCGCTGGCCGCCGCTGATTCGTCAGGTGAGCTGATAGCGGACCACTGGCCGATGTGTGCCGTACAGGTAGGAGAATCACGAACACTGCTCAATTCTTGTTGAAGCATGGAATATGCCTGGTAAAAGGTTTCAAATTCCAAAACGTTCAGTACCTTTTACCCTCTTCCAGCCACTGATTGCACTAAATGGGAAGTTCCCCCAGCGGTGGATTCTCATGTAATACGTCTGGTTAAAAATGCGACATTACCCATTCATACTGCAACCTCCTCGAAGGAGACTACAGATAAACTTATAGAAGCTTGTGATAAATCCATTTACTCTCTTACAGGGGGAAGCAATCGGAAAGCCGACTGCCTAAATACTGGCAGCCGGCTTCCCGACTGTCATATCCCGGCAAGGGTGAAATGCCGGGCGTCTAGATGTAGAAGCCCACATTTCCCCGACGCCGGGAGACCGGCGCCCGGCATCCCGATCGTAGGCACCCCCGGGGGGGACTTAGGGTTAGGCACCCCCCCAGGGGACTTAGGTTTAGGCAGCGGGGAAGGGGGTGGTTAGGTTTAGGCACTTGGGGGGGGAAGTTAGGGTTAGGCACCCCTAAGGAGGGTTAGGTTAGGAGATACTTACCTAACCACGATCGGGATTTCCAGCGCTCGGAACTCTGCTGATGTCGGCCTGCCGCTGCCGGGAATCGAACCACCTGCCATGCGGCCGGCGGTATTTCTTCAGGTTTTTACAGGTGTGGATTAACAGACAGTAAAAAGGGCCATTTTGTGTCGACCTTTTGACCCAGTCGACCTTCTTACATGTCTAACTTTACTGTGTCCCAGTCGACCTATTCCCTGTCTAACATCTGGTGTCTATCTAAATATTGTCGTTTTTTTTTTTTTTTTTACTGTCTTATCAGTAGTCCGGAACCCGGTTTTTACAGGTAGCAAATGCGGCATCATCATCATGGACCGTATTCACCGAGTGTAAAGGTTGACAGTCAGAATGTCAATATGAGCATTGGATTGACGGGCAAATCGTCGACATTCAGAGATGTTTATAATGCTGACATTTAACGTCAACACCAGAACGTCACAGTTTTTTTTTTTTTTTACTTATTTTAGCCTAACCCCACCACAAAAATGTGTTGTTGACATACTGGTGTCGACGCGTTAAATGACAACATTTTTCTTGTCGAACTTGTATTTATGTTGACATTCTGACTGTCGACATTCAGACTGGATACAGTATTAAACCCCCACCCCATCATCTCACATATTTACCCAGCAGCCACCTGGTTATGTACAAATCAATACTAAGGTTTCAGTTAAGCAGAGTTAAGGTCACTTTAATCTCAAAAGGTAATAATATAAATAAAACACCCCGGTATACAGTTTTACAACTGTTGCTTCCTTTGTCCCTATTCTGCGACAGGTTTCCTATATATTATAGACCATTTATAATAAATGACACTTTATCATGCTGTTCGTTTCTACTTTACAGACTGCGCTCTGTATAAGATTAACTCGTTGTACGATTTGCGTTACAGCTCCTGTCGTGTTTGAGGAGGACGCTGGTGAACGCCACCTGCTCAATGTACGCCGACGAATTTCTTAGCCGGATCGAAGATTATTTCATTACCAGCTACACAAGTTTTAAGGACCTAGATGAGGTGGGGGAGGCCGCGCCGGCCCCTTCCGATATAGACCATTGCCCCTCGGCATCAACAACGGACACAGCTGGAGATTAAACCTTTCATTTACGTCATCTCCAGGTGAACACTGGTAGGATAATAATACCCCAACTGTGGGCCATCACCGAGCGCCCGCCAGCCCGGAAACTGGGGAACATTGTGCAACACTGCACGAAAGTTAATTAACACTTCAGATCAATCTTTCTCATTATAGGTATACTGACTGCTGCTCTGTTTTTTATAGAAGATTTGGTGTTTCTGATTGAACGAGCTTATTATTGTCAATTGTGCGAGATTCCCAGTAAACTACTAATATAATTAACGATAGTCTTCCCGTTCTCAGAAGCAGAAATGCTTAAAGCAAACTAGTGAAAGATGGCTCCCGCCAGCCATCGGTATAGCAGGACACAAGCTGTTGGCATAGTAAGAGATGGCTGCTTCCCGTATGGCGATCTAGTCTGCATTATTGGGAATAATTAAACACCGAACCTGTTCACATAACAAGATGGCGTTTAGCATGACTGAGACCAAACGCTGGATGCTTCTGCCAAAATGTTTTGTCTAATAAGTGAGTTTTATCTAATATTGACAGCACATTCACCTGCTGGCAGGGAATGGGTTAAGCTAATCAATAGGTAAATTAGCTACTAGATAAACTAATTGAAAGAATGTAAAGAGCACAATCTGTTTGGAGCTGGGTGTGTGATGCCATTGATTGAGGACACCGTGGTAAATAATTTAATCAGCATCGGTCATAATTGCTGGAAAACCTCTAGTAAAAAACAAGTGCTGTCAATCGATGTTTAATTACAGCCAGAAATGAATCTGTCTCCGATTGTCAAGTGGGTTTTTAGTGTTTGCAAATGGCATCACCCTGGTGCTACAGAAACGCGACTGGAAGATGCGTCAATTGAAGGTGGAGTATTTCCATAAAAGACGTTATTAGTGTCTGAGCTGACATCTTCCCCTTGTGCCTGCTGTGATACCGATCTCCCCCTCCCCGCCTGTGCCTGCTGTACATATTGTATGATATCTCAGCTCATCCGCAATGCTAAATAGAAGTCATAAAGACAATTTAATACTTTGTCAGATGCTATATTATTTACAAACCAAGCAGGCGTACTAACAGAGTATTAGGAATCTTTGCTAATCTGCACCAGGTACATTTGATTTAATGATTTTAAATACATACATTCTGAACACAGCATACTGGAATGGGTGATCAGTGGCCCTTCATACAGCACCCCCTAGTGACAGAATGAGTCGTATAATCTGTCTATTGATGCCTAAAACCCACAAGTTATACCCCTTTTACACCAGAGCTAAAACCCGGGTTTTTGAAGGGTTAACCCGGGCTGCTCCCTGGTGTAAAAGGGGAGAGAGTTGGATTGCCGGGGCGAGTGACCCGGCAATCCAACCCAGGTAACTAGCAGGGTTTAACACGGGCGTAGCCTGTGAAACTCTGCTGTGAGAACAGCGCACTCCGGGTCACGATGACCTGGAGTGCGCTGCTAGCCGGCCGATTGGTCCGGCTTCAGTGGCGCTTGGAGATGACATCATCTCCAAGCGACCACTTTCACTCCGCAAAAGCCGGGTCTATGCAGGCCCGACTGCGGTGTGAGCGGCGCTGATTCGGGAATATCCCGATTCGGCCCCGGCAAAATTCCGGGTCTGATCCGGATAGGAACTTTGTTCCAACTCCGGGTCAGACCCGGAATTTAGGTGGAAAAGGGGTATAACTGTGTAACTTAAGGGTTTTTTTTCTGATATTTGTACGGCTGTTCTAATGGAGCACGGTCAGATGAACGATTTGACCAACGATTTGAACTTTGAACGATTTTTGACTGCATTAAAATTAATGGAATTGTCCAAATCTGACTGCAAACACATCAGATGTAAGATAGTTATCTGACCATCGGGAACGTGCATCGTTCAGGCATGTCAGATTTTCCTTCAGATTTTTTAAATCGTTATCAATCAGATCTGAAGAAAAATCTGACCGTGTGTATGCACCATTAGTAATCATTTTATAATTATACATATGATGTCATTACTAGAATATATATACTAGAATATATAAACAGTATTGAGACCTTGAAACACAGAATTGATACGTTTCTTAGCGCACAAACCTTATAAGCAGCTAACAATCACTAAATAGGGTATCCCTTTACCCCAACATCAATTAAGTATATAGAGAATGATATAGTGATCACAGCGCTAAGGGCCATATCCAAGTAGCCGTGGTAAATTACCGCGGTTAATTAGCTCGCTCGGGGCTATCCAATAAGTGCCACTGTCAGGCCGACTTTGGGGATAATCAGGGGTTTGGGTTTTTTTTGGGACCTGATGTGTCCCGATAAAAAATCCACAATAAGTGACGTTTTTTCGCCCAAACAAAGGCGAGAAAACGTAGGGCCGCGAGCTTATCACGGCTAGTATGTGTTAACGGGCGAACTATCCTATTGATTCGCCGAATAGGATAGGGAGAAAAAAAAATCGTCGAAAATCGGGGATTATTGGTGAAAAATCCGTTTTTCCCCAATTGCTGGGATCAATTAGCACTCGAACAGTGTTCGGGGCTAATTGGATATGGCCCTAATGGTTTGGTTAAAACATTATAATCAACAGTAGTAAAACGGTAAAAACAAAAACAAGTTTATTACATAAAACATACTAAGCGCAAAAATGGCATAAAATTACTTACAACAAGGTAAACTAAAATAAATCCAAACATAACAATCAGCTCCAATAGGAGCAATGTACAAAAGTCAGAAGCAATAGATAGTTCCTACTATACGGTAGCTGTGAGTTACACTATAGGTTTTTAAACAGGGGCTGCGGATAAAACCCTGTCTCTGGACACCCTCAGGCTTCGGTCTTTCTTGTCCTTCAGGATAATTGCACCTCCAATAACTGACGCGTTTCGAGCTTAATGCTCTTTGTCAAGAAAGACCGAAACCTATGAGTGTCCGGAGACAGGGTTTTATCCGGAGCCGCTGTCTAAAAACCTATAGTGACACTCACAGCAACCGTATAGTAGGAACTATCTATTGCTTCTGACTTTTGTACATTGCTCCTATTGGAGCCAAATTTTAGCTTACCTTGTTGTAAGTAATTTTATGCCATTTTTGCGCTTTGTATGTTTTATGTAATTTTAGATGGTATTATTAAACCTGTTTTTTTTTTACCGTTTTACTACTGTTATCATTTTTAACCAAACCATTAGCGCTGTGATCACTATATCATTCTCAACATACAGTACTGAGCCCTTTCAGGACCAAAAATGAAACACGTATGATCTTAATTATGGTGAGAGTATATGTATTACATGTGGCACTGTATATGTGAGGTTTATTATTACATTACTCTCAGGGTGTCTGTGGTTCTCCCCCAAACTGCAGCATGACCAATTTCCACCAGCTCCTAGTCCTTGGATTGGGGAGTGTACTCTACCGCAGGAACAGGTAGCCTCCATATCGCA
Source organism: Taudactylus pleione (assembly GCA_031769625.1). Taxonomy (NCBI): domain Eukaryota; kingdom Metazoa; phylum Chordata; class Amphibia; order Anura; family Myobatrachidae; genus Taudactylus; species Taudactylus pleione. The sequence goes on along the minus strand of JAUIMM010000441.1, from coordinate 6,386,352 downwards.
GAGAATTTAATAGCCCACCCTTAGATTTTACACTATGGACACAGCTTAATGGAGATGCTTTTACTTTGTTTATTAACAGACAAATCAAACCTCAGAGACTTATAAATACCCATTTATGGAAAAATCCTTTATACACAAATGTCATGTCCAGGATTCCGCTACTGTGGTGGAATCAAGTGTCCTCTTCAGAAGACGAGTAACAGTCTAATCCCAAGACCCCTCTGGTCTTCCCAGCAGCATCTGTGTCTTCTGTCCTATTCTCCAGGCTGTTTCCTGGACTGATAACAGCTTTTTGCCCCGGATGGGATGACAGAAGAATTTCTTTAAGTTTATCAGTGGTATCTCCGCCGGTGTTATAAGGTGACCTCAGCCACAGGTGCTTGGGGTGAGACCTTCTGCTATTGAAGGCTAAAGGCGCATCCTGCGCTGGGGAATCGGCACAGCGTAGGTCCAATGTGACTGGTTTCTCTTCCCCAATACTTGGGGCCTCCTCCTCGCTGTCGCTTTTCTCTTTACACGCACTGTCAGACAGGACGGGCAGGCAGAGCAGCTTACCGCTAGTGTGTTCACCTTCAAAGAGACACAAGTTACAATTCTAAACATGTTAGGGACACAAAGTGATGGTTGGTTACAGCCTGGTTGGGATGTGCTCTCAAAATAAACCGCTTTAGTGGAATTAGGTGCACTGGGCCTGATTCAGACCCGGAAGCTATTTGCGTACGCTCGCTGGCTAAAAGGGGCCAGCTATTTAAATCATGTGCTCGCACTGCGTTGCATAAAGCCGCCCACTAAGTAATAGCGAGCGGCCGCACTATGCGCTCGCACCTGTATAAAGACGCCCCTTTGCCACTCGCAACACACGTCATCTCCGGCAGTTTTAGGATTAATCGGGAACATTGAGAGCCATCGGAGCTGCTCGCAACAACATTGCAAGCAGTTCTGGCTAAAATACAACCCAGTCACGTGTGTAATGACGCTACTTTGCTAATTATGCACACCCATTACACGCCGTTCTGACGGTCAGGCACGCCTGCGTTCTCAGATCCACACCCCCGTTTTCAAGCACCTTCCCCTGTTACCACCCACAAATGGCACGATCTGTCACTCAAAATAGCAGCCCGACTGTGGGCTACGGGCAAGCACTTTCTCATCGTAATGACTGGTTCGCACACATGCATTGCGACTCATACGCAGATTGCTAAAAATCGCTCAATGCGAGTGAGCGCAGCATAGCGTCCGGGTCTGAATCAGGCCCACAGTACTTCTGGTTATTAAGGGGGTAATTTACACAACAAATGGAAGAGGATTTCCCCACAGCGTTTGCCCTTTGTCACTACAGATACTATAGGGAACCACCGCACCTGATTCCATCCACGTTGGCGCTTTCCCGTCGGCCGCCCTCTTCCTCGTGTATCCTCTCGGTTTCCAGGGGTGTTCCTTGCAGGACGGGTCTAACCTGCGTAACTTCCACAGATAACTTTTATATTCTTTTTTCAGTGCTTCAATCTTTTCTTGGAATTCCTGAATCTTTCTGTCCGAATAGTGAATCAAATGAGACTGCTGCAAATCAGATGCCGTAATCATTAATACAGAGAGTCAAAGACAGAAACTGAGCACTCAGTACTGTATGGTTTAAGTGTCCTCAACGTGTTTTCACTATGGCAGGGGACCCAAACCTTGCCTAGCCCTGTTGCTGATTTGAGAAGGGGGTGCAGTTCGCTAGCTCCACGAGGGTGGGGGATTTTACTGTGGGGGTAGGGGGCTGAAGCCCCTAGGTCAAATCCACCTGTGCACATAGCGTATACAACACTGCATTGTGAAATAGCCGCTATTCCCTCAACCTTCCACTATGTGCAGGTGATAGGTACACTTGCAGAAAATGTGTGTACCTATCTAACAGCATTTACTCTATATGTTCCCCAAACATAAACAACTGGGAGTAACGTAGAGGGCAGAGACAATCTGTCTTGTAGTTAGAAATCACCCTGCGGACTACAATGAATCACACTTAGGAGAATATTTAGCAGCTGCTTCTCGCTGGGAGGGGTAAAAACTAATTGAAGCAACCCTGCGCATTTTGCGGTTAATATTAGCGACGCTTTAAAGTTTGAAGTCAGACTGCTGACAGTCTTCTGAAAATATACCCCTTAGGCTGTATTATTGTATTAGCTACTTTACCTCTAAATAGTATTCAATCTCACTTTTGATGCTGGGAATCCATTTCTTCACGTCAGAAGCTGTATGTAGAGATGACTGCATGAAAAATAGAATATAGGAGAAAGGGGAATCGCATACAGCAACAATGTTGCAATTACATAAGACAATTATAGAACTGCTGTGTAGATAAAACACTGCCCAAGTCATATATGGACGCTTGTATGGCCTCATATGCAATGAACATAGGCATACTGTACATCTGGAAGTTAAATGATAAATTCTTCTCTCTGAGATAGCATACAACAGAGAAACAGACATTGGCCATATAATACAGATATCACATTCGTAAGTTATTCTATAAGAAACCCCACCCTTCCTGTAGTAATAAGAAACACGTTATATCACTGTATGTATGGCAGAGGTTCCCAAACTTCATTACAGTCCAGGTTTTAAGGATATCCATGTTTGAGCACAGGTGACCTAATTAGTACCTAAGTCAATTTATGGATATCCTTATATCCTGGACTGTAATGGCAGTGTTTAGGGAACTCTGCTGTAAGGCATAAGAGAATCTGCTTCCCAGAGATGATTATTTGGGAGTGATACACTTATACCCCTATTACAGCATAGCAAAGACCTGGGTTATTGCTGGGTCTACCCGGGTCGCAGCTCAGTGTAAAAGGGTCCCTGAAAAATAACCCGGGTCAAGTGACCCTGCAATCCAACCCAGGTAACTACCAGGGTTGGACCCAGGATGGACCTGGGTAATGGTGCAACCCGGGTTATCCCACCTGGGTCATGCCTAAAATAAGCTGATTGGTGGTTGTGGAGCAGTCACCTCCCACTTTTTATGACCTCACAAGTTTAGCAGGGCAGACCCAGGTTCAGTGTGAACTGGGCTGACCTGAGAATAACCCAGATCGATAGTGCTGTGTAAACGGGATCTGACCTGTGTTGGAACCATGTCTGAAAACCCAGGTCGGAGCCGTGTTTTTGGTGGAAAAGAGGTATTAATTATGTTGAAATAAACGTACTAATCTTGGTCTGTTACTGCTAATGTCCTTCACACGTCCTTCTGCAAAAAAAAAATAATATATATATATACATAAATAGTTATCAATATTTTACCTGCAAGAGTTGAACTACCAGTTACAGAGTGAGGAATAAGAAGAGGGCTGTAGGGGCTGCACATGCACCGTGACCAATTTAGTCAGAGACCAATTAGCCAAATAGACTGTAATTAGACTAGGGGAGAAACCACAGTAACAGGATGAAGCCCAAACATACTCCACCAGAGTAGCAAATGTTATCCATACTGTGCATTACACCCTGTGTACTGCCTTCTACTATACCCCATCATTACACCCTGTGTACTGCCTTCTACTATACCCCATCATTACACCCCGTGTACTGTCTTCTACTATACTCCATCATTACACCCCGTGTACTGCCTTCTACTATACTCCATCATTACACCCCGTGTACTGCCTTCTACTATACCCCATCATTACACCCCGTGTACTGCCTTCTACTATACCCCATCATTCACCCCGTGTACTGCCTTCTACTATACCCCATCATTCACCCTGTGTACTGCCTTCTACTATACCCCATCATTACACCCTGTGTACTGCCTTCTACTATACCCCATCATTACACCCTGTGTACTGCCTTCTACTATACCCCATCATTAAACCCTGTGTACTTCCTTCTACTATACCCCATCCATTACACCCTGTGTACTGCCTTCTAATATACCCCATCCATTACACCCTGTGTACTGCCTTCTACTATACCCCATCATTACACCCCGTGTACTGCCTTCTACTATACCCCATCATTACACCCCGTGTACTGCCTTCTACTATACTCCATCATTACACCCCGTGTACTGCCTTCTACTATACCCCATCATTACACCCTGTGTACTGCCTTTTACTATACCCCATCATTACACCGTGTACTGTCTTCTACTATACCCCATCATTACACCCTGTGTACTGCCTTCTACTATACTCCATCATTACACCCTGTGTACTGCCTTCTACTATACCCCATCATTAAACCCTGTGTACTTCCTTCTACTATACCCCATCCATTACACCCTGTGTACTGCCTTCTAATATACCCCATCCATTACACCCTGTGTACTGCCTTCTACTATACCCCATCATTACACCCTGTGTACTGCCTTCTACTATACCCCATCATTACACCCTGTGTACTGCCTTCTACTATACCCCATCATTACACCCTGTGTACTGCCTTCTACTATACCCCATCATTACACCCTGTGTACTGCCTTCTACTATACCCCATCATTACACCCTGTGTACTGCCTTCTACTATACCCCATCATTACACCCTGTGTACTGCCTTCTACTATACCCCATCATTACACCCTGTGTACTGCCTTCTACTATACCCCATCATTACACCCTGTGTACTGCCTTCTACTATACCCCATCATTACACCCTGTGTACTGCCTTCTACTATACCCCATCATTACACCCTGTGTACTGCCTTCTACTATACCCCATCATTACACCCTGTGTACTGCCTTCTACTATACCCCATCATTACACCCTGTGTACTGCCTTCTACTATACCCCATCATTACACCCTGTGTACTGCCTTCTACTATACCCCATCATTACACCCTGTGTACTGCCTTCTACTATACCCCATCATTACACCCTGTGTACTGCCTTCTACTATACCCCATCATTACACCCTGTGTACTGTCTTCTACTATACCCCATCATTACACCCTGTGTACTGCCTTCTACTATACCCCATCATTACACCCTGTGTACTGCCTACTACTATACCCCATCATTACACCCTGTGTACTGCCTTCTACTATACCCCCTCATCACACTCCTGTATACCCTCCTCCCATCAGTAACTACTATATACCCTCCTCCCATCATTACAACCCTGTGCCCCCCTGCTCCACTTAGTACAACCCCCCGTACCCGCGTCCTCCTCTCATTATACCCCCTCCACTCATTGTAACCCCCATACCCCCTCCTTCACTCACCTTTTCCACTCATTACACCCCCCGTACCCCCTCCACTCATTACACCCCCCGTACCCCCTCCACTCATTACACCCCCCGTACCCCCTCCACTCATTACACCCCCCGTACCCCCTCCACTCATTACACCCCCCATACCCTCTCCACTCTTTACACCCCCCGGAACCCTCTACACTCATTACACCCCCCCGCACCCTCTCCACCCATTTCCCCCCCCCTGTACCCTCTCCACTCATTACACCCACCCGCACCCTCTCCACTCATTACACCCCCCCGTACCCTCTCCACTCATTACACCCCCCCGTACCCTCTACACTCATTACACCCACCCGCACCCTCTCCACCCATTACACCCCCCGTACCCTCTCCACTCATTACACCCCCCCGCACCCTCTCCACTCATTACACCCCCCGTACCCTCTCCACTCATTACACCCCCCGTACCCTCTCCACTCATTACACCCCCCCGCACCCTCTCCACTCATTACACCCCCCCGTACCCTCTACACTCATTACACCCCCCATACCCTCTACACTCATTACACCCCCCCTGTACCCTCTACACTCATTACACCCACCCGCACCCTCTCCACCCATTACACCCCCCCGTACCCTCTCCACTCATTACACCCCCCCGCACCCTCTCCACTCATTACACCCCCCCGCACCCTCTCCACTCATTACACCCCCCGTACCCTCTACACTCATTACACCCCCCCCCGTACCCTCTACACTCATTACACCCCCCCGTACCCTCTACACTCATTACACCCCCCCGCAACCTCTCCACTCATTAAACCCCCCCCGATTCCAGTCATTACACCCCCCATACCCTCTCCACTCATTACACCCCCCACTGCACCCTCTCCACTCATTACACCCCCCCTGCACCCACTGATTACACTCCCCCCCGTTACCCCCTCCACTCATTACACATCCCCCGTACCTTCTACACTCATTAAACCCCACCTAGTACCCTCTACACTCATTACACCCCCCGCACCCTCTCCACTCCTTACACCCCCCTCCGTACTCTCTCCACTCATTACACCCCCCCCGCACCCTCTCCACTCATTACACCCCCGCACCCTCTCCACTCATTACACCCCCGCACCCTCTACACCCCCCCGTACCCTCTACACTCATTACACCCCCCCACACCCTCTCCACTGATTACACCCGTACCCCCCGCCTCCACTCATTACTCCCTCTGAAGCCCCACCTACCCTTATTACACCACCTGTACTGTTCTCTTCCCCCTCATTACTTCCTCAGTACCTCCTCAACTCCTTACACCCCTGTACCCCATCCTCCCCAAAATACTACCTCACTACTCCCCTTCATTACACCCCGTTATCCCCTCCACCCCTCATTACACCATCTTTAGCCCCTATCCTCACCCTAAATACCCTATACCTCCATAGACCTTCTGTACCCCTTGATCCCCTCCTTACACCCCTTGAACCACCATCCTCTCATCCTTCGCCCCCCCATCCCCTCTTGCTCCCCCTGTACCCCCCTTATCCCCTCATTACACTCCCCTGGACCTCCCTTATCCCCTCATTACACCCCCTGTACCCCCTTTATCTCTTCATTACACCCCTGTATCCCCCTTATCCCCTCATTACAGTCGGAGCACGGACCTTCCTTCTCCCGCTGCAGCCACAAGCGGTTGAGTTTCCCGAGCTGCTTCTCCTCGTTTCTCGCCATGTTTACCTTTACTTCCGGGTAAATTACGTGATGGTCACGACGCGAGGTGTAAAGGGGGCGGGGAGAACGTTGTCAGGGAGGCACCAAGAGTCCTCTCCACCAATCAGAACATTCCAGTGCCAGTGGGTGGAGTCAGAGACCGGGCGGGGAGCCGGGGGCGGTTAGCAGTGGCAGCTTCACCCGCAGCGGGATCATTATCATTACAACCATCATGTGTTACCCCAGACAGGGTAACTACCCTCCCCCTACTACCTGATGCTTTACCCCCAGACAGGGTAACTACCCTCACCCTACTACCGGATGCATTACCCCCAGACAGAGTAACTACCCTCCCCCTACTACCTGATGCTTTACCCCCAGACAGGGTAACTACCCTCCCCCTACTACCTGATGTATTACCCCATACAAGGTAACTACCCTCCCCCTACTACCTGATGTTTCTACTTCAGGGTCCATAGGGTATCCACAGGATACCTTGGGGTATAGGTGTGACGTCAGTCATCGGGCACCAAAGAGTTAAGCTTTCAGCCTCCCAGGATGCACTAGGTCCCCCTCCTATACCCCGCCCCCGAGCCAAGGCATCTCAGTTTAGTTTGGTGCCCGGCCGGAGTCGGAGGCACCTGCTAGAGGGGCTTAGAAGAGCCCCTGAAGCTTTTTCTTCATGCAGCTGTGGCTGCACATCTGGATGAACAGCATGGACAGTCAGTCCTGACGTCCATGCTGTCTTCCCTACACCCCGCCGGTACCAGAACGCCGGTACTGATCCGGGGATGCTGGTGGACATCTGGGGTCACAGCTAGCGGTGACCCCAGATGTTCCGGACCATGGCCGGATTCAAGGGGGGCAGAGGTAAGCAGCGGGGTCCCGCGGGGGGTCCCCGCTGATCACATGGTCCTAAGTCCCCAGGCAGGGGGCTCCCTGGGGACTGGCTGCAGCGTGGAGCCAGGCGACCAACCTGCGCTTCCACTACCCCCTGGGACAGCGGACCGCAGCAGAGCGGTAGCGCTGCGGCGTCCCAGGGGTTAAATGCATGCCAGGGGAGCGCGCCTTCCCTGTCTCACAGCCGGCGCCTCCCCCGCTGCACACAGCCCTCTCTGCACTGTGCTGACTGGCCCTGTGTCAGTGCTCCTCCCCCAGGCCAGCCTTCTCTCTGCTCCTCGGCGGCCATCTTTTCTGAAGCATGGTGAACGCTGCTGGAAGCCTGCATTGGAAGCATCGTGGTGTGGGTCCCCCCGCATACCTCTCCTCCGCTGTGGTCAGGTCTGTGTATGCAGCGCTGTGTCCTACCAGGCCCTGTGTCTGTGTAGTTGAGTGATCAGCGCTGTTAGTGCAGGAATTGTTATTTCTCTGCATTGTATGTGACTGTGCTAGCGCTGCTGCCTGTAACTTTTTTTCTAAACTGTCAGCTTTATACTGTCCCTGTTTTTTCTGCTAAGCCCTTGCGGTGCGGTGCTGCAGGGTGGTCTCTCGCCTCTTAAATATATAATTGGTGAGAGGGGTCACATACGTGGTGCCATCATGTCTGAAAGTGATTTTCCCCTCCAGCTACAGTGTACTACGTGTAAAGTACCGTTAGCGGAGGGGGAGGGTAGCGCGGAGGGCCTCTGCCAGCAGTGTTTGTCTATGGCGCGGCCTCTTACGGTTACTGCACCGGTACAGGAGTCGCCCTGGGCTTGTTTCGCTCAAGCGCTTACAGCCTTAGTGGGCCAGTTAGCTCCGCAGCCCGCGTTTACACCGATGGGTTTGTCCCAGCAGTCAGTGGTGTCGTCACCCATGCAGGGTTTCCCACGACAATTGGTGGTACCCCACAGTCTCCCTATGTCCCCGCTCCCGGTTTCTCAGGAGCCAGCGTGGGTTAACTCCCTGACGAGTTCTGTACAGCACTTGTCGGATGTGTTGCAAGGGGAGTCTGTGATGCAGCCGCATAAACGGCCGGTGGCGTCTCTTTCGGCTCCTTATGAAGATGACGAGGGGACGTCTGATGATCGGGAGATTCTGGATCCTTATGATCAGGAACCTCTCCATGCTAAGTCCAAAGTATATATTCCTGGACTTATTCGGGCGGTCCGCACAGCCTTGGTGATTGAGGACGAAGTTCCCCCAGCGGCTAAATCTAAGTATGCCTTTTTCAAAGATGTGAAGGGCGATGCCACAGTCTTTCTTCTTTCGGGTCAGTTGGTGGACCATTTAGAGGAGACGTGGAAACAGCCTGGCAAAAGATACCAGCCGCAGAGACGCCTGGCGGTGGCTTATCCATTTGCGGATAATTATTTTGCAAAATGGGAATCCCCTCCACAGGTGGATTCTCACGTGACCCGTCTTGTCCGTAGTGCCACATTGCCGATGCCATCCATGTCCTCCCTTAAGGATGCTACGGACCGCAAGGTGGAGATCTGCCTGAAGTCCGCTTATTCCCTTGCGTGGGGGGGGCAGCACGGCCGGCTATGGCCATTTGCTGGGTTGCCAGAGCGATGGAGCGCTGGGCGGATTCATTAGAGGCTTCTTTTGATTCCGACTGTCCGGCCGAACAGGCGGAGTTGATTGGCAATCTCCGTGATTCGGCCACCTACATCAACGAGGCGGCCCTAGACATTAGTACTCTGGTGTCTAGAATTTCTTCAGCAGCGGTAGCTGCTCGTCGCACCTTGTGGCTGCGATCCTGGAAGGCGGACGCAGATTCCAAAAAGGGTCTGGAGGCGTTGCCGTTTACCGGAGAAGTTCTCTTCGGTCCGGATCTGGATAAGATTGTGGCCACGCTGGCGGCAGCCAAATCGGCTTGTCTCCCGTCGGCCGCTGCTCCTTCTGGTTCTGGACCATCGTCCTTTCGGTCATCTAGGGCCCAGGGCAGGCCCAAACCACAGTCGTTTCCTCGACAGGCTGGCCCTAAGACATCGGTCAAGCCCCGGAAGCAGGCATGGAGTACCAGACGTCCGGCCCCCAAGCCAGATGACAAGCCTGCGGCCTGACGGTCCGGGCCTCCCTTTGGGGGATCCCAGGGTGGGAGGCCGCCTGCTGCAGTTCGCCCAGTGTTGGTCAACCACTACGACAGACACTTGGGTTCTGGAGGTGGTCTCCCACGGGTACGCCCTCTCCTTCCGGCACAGACCCCTGGCTCGATTCTTCACCACGGGTCTACCATCAGACCGGAACAAGGCTGCGGAAGGTATTGCACACTATGCTCCAGGCTGGAGTTATAGTGCCTGTTCCATTCTCCCAGAGGGGCCAGGGTTTCTAATCAAATCTTTTTTTGGTACAGAAACCCAATGGGTCGTATCGTCCGATTCTCAACCTCAAAGCACTCAACAGGTCTTTGCGGGTACCGAAGTTTCGGATGGAGACCCTACGGTCCATCATTCTGGCGCTGGAACCTGGGGACTACATGGTGTCATTGGACATACAGGATGCTTACCTGCATGTCCCTATTCTTTTGCGCCATCAACAGTTCCTCAGGTTTGCAATCCGCAGCGACCACTTCCAGTTTCGGGCGTTACCTTTTGGCCTGGCGACAGCACCACGGGTTTTCACCAAGGTGATGGCGGTCATGGCAGCTTCTCTGCGGCTGCAGGGAGTCCGCATGTTGCCGTACTTGGACGACCTGTTATTGGTGGCAGGATCTCCAGAGCTCCTGTTACGCCACTTGGACCTGACCATTGCACTGCTGCAACGGCACGGCTGGCTAATCAACTGGCAGAAGTCCACTCTAATCCCGTCTCGGAGGATTCTGCATCTTGGAGCTTTATTGGACTCGGGACAGCAAAGGATCTTCGTGACGGAGGACAAGATCTCTGCTTTACAGTCAAGGGTGCGCAGTTGTCTGCACAGCCGCCGGGTGTCCCTACACTCGGCGATGAGGTTACTGGGCTCCATGGTGTCGGTGTTCGACATGGTGGAATACGCCCAGTTTCACTCCAGACCTCTGCAGCACCTGATCCTGTCCAAGTGGAACGGGCTGCCTCAGTCTCTGAAGTCCCAGACGATTGTGCTCACCCCGGAGGTTCGCCTGTCCCTTGCTTGGTGGTTACAGACAACCCACCTCAACAAGGGACGTCCGTTCTGGGTTCCAAATTGGGTCCTGTTGACAACGGACGCCAGTCTTCGGGGCTGGGGAGCGGTTTCGGGTCCACACTTGTTCCAGGGCAGGTGGACGCTGACAGAAGCGGAGCTTCCCATAAATATCTTGGAACTCCGTGCGGTCTTCAATGCTCTCCAGCAGGCACATCGGTTTCTCCAGGGTCACCCGGTACAGGTCCAGTCGGACAACGCTACCACCGTGGCCTACATAAACAGGCAAGGAGGAACCCGCAGTCGGGTGGCTCTCGTAGAGGTCTCTCGGATCCTGGTTTGGGCAGAGCGCAATCTTCCGGCCATATCGGCGGTCTTCATCCCGGGAGTGCTAAATTGGGAGGCGGACTTTCTAAGTCGCCAGGACGTTCATCCGGGGGAATGGTCCCTGCACCCGGACGTTTTTCAACTGCTGGTGGACAGGTGGGGTCTTCCAGAGATCGACCTCATGGCGTCCCGGCACAACAACAAGTTCCGGTGTACGGGTTTCGCACAAGAGACGAAGGGGCGTCTCTGGTGGATGCTCTGTCCGGTGGACGTTCCGGCTCGCATACCTGTTCCCTCCGGTCTCCCTTCCACGTGGAATCCGGAAATTCAAACAGGAAGGAGGGACGCTCCTGTTAATAGCTCCCGCGTGGCCCAGACGGCACTGGTTCTCAGACCTTCAGGGTCTGTCCGTGGACAGTCCTCTGCGGTTGTCGCTACGACCGGACCTTCTATCTCAGGGTCCTTGTCTTCACCCGGACCTGACTCGGCTGTCTTTGACGGCGTGGCTGTTGAGACGGCCATGTTGAGGTCCCGGGGGTTTTCCAGCTCTGTGGTGCGTACCATGTTGCGAGCTCGGAAACCGTCTTCCGCGAGGATATACCATCGCGTGTGGCATACGTTCTTCCAGTGGTGTCGACCGAGAGGTTATGCACCGCGGGAGTTTTGTCTGTCTCGGATTCTCGCCTTCCTACAAGCGGGACTAAATCATGGGCTTCGCCTTGCTTCTTTGAAGGTACAGGTTTTGGCCCTATCTGTCTGGTTTCACCGTAGGATTGCTACAATCCCGGATGTGCGCACCTTTATGCAAGGTGTTGTCTGCATTCAGCCGCCCTTTGTTCCACCTGTGGCGCCTTGGGATTTGGCTGTGGTCCTGAGGGCTCTCCAAGGACCGCCGTTTGAACCACTGGGCTCAGTGGATCTTAAATGGCTAACAGCTAAGACTGTTTTCCTTCTGGCTATTGCTTCGGCCAGACGTGTTTCTGAGTTAGGGGCTCTTTCTTGTAGACTCCCTTTCTTGGTTTTTCATGGGAACAGGGCAGTGCTCCGCACTCGGCCCGAGTTTCTTCCCAAAGTTGTTTCCCAGTTTCATGTTAACGAGGAAATCGTTGTTCCGGCCTTTAACTCACCGGGTCTTTCCGTGGGTGAGGCCTATTTGGATGTTGTGCGGGCTTTAAGGACTTATGTTGACCGCACTTCTTCGTTTAGGAAGTCGGACACTTTGTTTGTCCTCTATGGCTTCCGTAAAAAGGGTTGGCCTGCTTCAAAACAAACTTTGGCAGCCTGGATCCGTATGGCTATTTCTGAAGCTTATCTTCATGAAGGCCTGCCGGTTCCTCCTTCAGTGAAGGCTCATTCCACTAGGTCTGTGGGTCCTTCGTGGGCAGCTCGACGTGGTGCCTCTGCAGTCCAGATCTGCAAGGCTGCTACGTGGTCCTCTGTCCATACCTTCGTGAGGTATTACAGGTTTGATACCTTCGCCTCACAGGATGCTTCCTTCGGGCGGCGGATTCTCCTTTCTGCACAGGAGCGTCCCCACCCTTAAAGGATACTGCTTTGGGACATCCCCAAGGTATCCTGTGGATACCCTATGGACCCTGAAGTAGAAAATATGAGATATGGTAAGAACTTACCCTTGTTATCTCTATTTCTACGAAGTCCATAGGGTTCCACAGGACTCCCGCCCTGTCGCACCTGTGCTGCAGATGGGCTTTGCTCTGGTCACCGGTTTTCCGTCTCCCTCTGGTGAGAATGTGATTCTTGTACGTGTCCAGATCTTTGTTCTCTCTCTTCCTTCTCCTCCTCTGGCCTATGGCTTGGTAACTAACTGAGATGCCTTGGCTCGGGGGCGGGGTATAGGAGGGGGACCTAGTGCATCCTGGGAGGCTGAAAGCTTAACTCTTTGGTGCCCGATGACTGACGTCACACCTATACCCCAAGGTATCCTATGGAACCCTATGGACTTCGTAGAAATAGAGATAACAAGGGTAAGTTCTTACCATATCTCATATTATTACCCCAGACAGGGTAACTACCCTCCCCCTACTACCTGATGTATTACCCCAGACAAGGTAACTACCCTCCCCCAACATGTTACCTTCTAATAGAAAGTGGGACATTTGGAGATACATTAGAAACACAAGGCCACAGTTCAGGCTACTATGGTGTAATCCACTTAGCTGTAATAAAATCTCTCTATCATTGACTCTTCTTATTGGTCAGGGTGACACTAAGCAGCGTATTGTCCATTCATAACTGCTATCTGAGAATGTGACGTGTGTGCATAGTGGGCTGGTAAGCATGGTGATAGTGTTTATAGGAAATGGGTCTTGAAGCAATGTCAGGTATGTATTTCACACTGTGCAGGAAACTCTATGGCATTATAGTTACTGCTCTATAGTAATAAGGAGGTTTGGTTATACAATGGGGATTTTCACCCACAATGTTACAGTTTATTATCTCAGCAGTCACTAAACTGTGTATACATCTCATGTTACACGTATCCAGCCAGCACTGACAGTCCCAGTGTACACCACTTCAATATGGCTGTGATGAATGGAAGGGACACATTTACTTCTTAATATCTCTGGAACTCAGGGGTCGATTCAGACCCGGACGCTAAGCCACGATCGCTCGCATCCAAAAGGGGCAGAGTATGCACATTTCCGAGACCGCTCTCTCGGGCGTAAAGACGCCCTCTATGTCTTAGAGAGCGACGGGAGAGTGAGTGCATGCCGGTATAAAGACGCACACTTTTCTTTCACTCAAAGAAGCATCCAGTCTGTGTACTACGTGCGCACGATTCCCGAGTGCAGTGACTGGCTTGCGCACGGGCACTGTGACGCATGCGCAGACGGACGACAATCGCCCATAGTGAGCGATCGTGGCTTATCATCCGGGTCTGAATCAGGCCCTCAGTGTTTCCCTGGATCTTATGCATGGGGGAATTCTGCAATGAAAGATGCTGATCGTCCTCTGAAATAATTACTTAGAATCCCTGATTGTATGTTGACTGTGGGGCTATTTTTGTAAACTCCGGCCTTGCAAATACGCTTTATAATCCTCCTGATTTTAAGTCATTATGTTCTGCAACTTTTTAAAACCTGAAAGGGAATTGCAGCGGGATGCAGTCAGGAAGCCGATGGTTGAAATGCCGACCACCAGCTTCCCGACAAGGGTCGAATGATAGGCGTCGAAATCCCAATGCCTATCATTATCGATATCTGAACGAAGATAAGGGATAAGGCGGGCGCGGACAGGGGGGGGGAGGGTTGGGTTAGGGGCACCAGGACTTAGGGTTATGCACCCCCCCGGGAAAGTTAGGTTTAGGCTGCGGGGATTGGGGGGTTAGGTTTAGGCACTTAGGGGGGGGGGTTAGGCACCCCTAAGGGAGGGTTAGGTGGGACAGGGTTAGTGTTACTTACCTAAATCACCTTTCGGATCTTCACTGCTGCCGGTCTTCCGGCATCGGGATTTGAACCGGCGGTCATACATACTGATTCCATTGCAGCGCCCAACTGATGTATAGGAGGTCTGGATACCAGCGGGCGCTATACCGGCCACCGATATCCCGACACTGCAAACCCGACATGGAAGTTATTAGCCCCACTATGGAATCCTGACACCCGGTATACCGAATGAAGGTAAGCCGGGAGTCTCAGGTTCTGGCCACAGGGAGGGGGGGAAGTTAGGTTTAGGGACCTCCGGAGGGATTTAGGGTAAGGGTGTGGGGAGGGGGGGTTAGGTACCACTGAGGGAGGGTTAGTCTCCTTACAAGCCCCAGTTGGGATTTGCCTGCTTCGGTCTGGTGCATTACATACCGATTCCATAGGAGGATATACAATATTTCTCAGTGAATAATGTATAGTTTATGTCACATTAGAAACATCCAGTTTGGCTCAATTCAAAAAAATTAACAACTGATTTGGCGACTCGAGGTTATATTTACCCTCTTGTGCTTTTCCTTACTTTAGTTTCATCTACTTCTTACTCACCACTAGGGCACCTAACACTTGGCTGCTTATGCTCTGTTACTTATCTGGGTGTTATGGTCGCTAATGTAGCAATATATATTATCCATGTCCTGGTCCTGTATTGTATTGTTCTGTAAGTAACTTGTCTACAACTTGTTTATGTACATTGTAAGGTGCTGCGGAACACTTGTGGTGTTCTATAAATAAATGATAATAATAATAATATTTACTAAAGTGCAGGTTTTTAGAAGTGGAGATGTTGCCCATAGCAACCACTCAGATTCGCCTTAACGTTCATCTAGCACCTTCTAGATTCTAGAATCTGATTGGTTGCTATGGGCAACATCTCCACTTCTAAAAACCCACACTTGAAATATACCCCTAATTGTTTTACCCCAATATTGTCCGTGATCTGAACAGAATTTTTAAATAATGTGATATTGTTACAGTACATGATGCATAGGGGAGAATCCATAGATTTGTGATGTTAATTGTTATCATTCAATTAAAATTTTCTTTTGGACATTAAACAGATCCTCATTAAGGGGTCTAGTTACTAAGCAGTGTTAGGAGACAGAGTGAAAAGTGATAGGGTGCCAGCCAATCAGCTCCCAACTGTCATTTTTCAAACACAGCCTGTGAGATGACAGTTGGGAGCTGATTGGCTGGCACCTTATCTCATTTCACTCTGTCTCCTAACACTGCTTAGTAAATAGACCCCAATATCTCACTGCCCAATCCACATGAGCTGTACTGTATCATTGTACTGATTTACATGTATAACTATCTGATCTATTGGTGTTTATAGTCCGTGCATCCGTGTGTCTATAGGATATGAATGCAAGTTACTATCACTCCAGATTGCATTTTTAATGGTGCTTTAACCTCAAAAATTTTATTTATTTGTGACTTATGTGGGGGATAAATAATCTAGATCAGGGGTAGGCAACCTCAGTCTTCTATACCTCACCCATTGCGGACACAACCCCCTGAGATTCCTTATAACCTGCACACAGGGGCGTATCTACCCATTGGCCAGAATGGCACTCACCAGGGGCGCCGACCAAAGGGGGGACGCCGTCTGGCAGTGCCACCAGCAGCCAATGGGTGGACTACCCCTGCTGGTCCCCCAGCCCCACAAGTGTGGGGGGGACTACTACTGGGGGCACTTTATAGAGGGACTACTACTGGGGGCAATGCTGCTTAGGGGGGACTACTACTGGGGGCATTGCAGCATAGGGGGATTACTACTGGGGGCACTGTTAAGGGGGGGGGGTGCCAGTCCATTACATTGCTAGGGGCGCTTGGATCCCTAGATATACCCCTGCCTGCACAATAGTGTGTCTAGATCAGGGGTAGGCAGTCTGTGGAAGGCCAGCTGCTGTGGAGCTACACATCTTAACATGCCCTAGCAGCAAAACTGTAACAGGGCATACTGGGATGTGTAGTTCCAGAGCAGCTGTAGCACCACAGGTGTATAGAAGATCGACAATGTCTTGATAGACACTTAGCAGATCAACAACAGATGGTAAACAGGTACAAAAGGTCACCAGAAACAAATGGGCGACAGTGCAAATAGTCGACATGGACAAAAGGTCCATACATTTTTTTTTTGTTGAAATTTAGGCCTAATCTTCACCTTAACCCTAACCCTCCTCCTGGTGCCTAACTGTAACCCTCCCCCTGGTGCCTAATACTAGCCAAACCCTTCCCCTAGTGCCCAATCCTAACCTTCCGTCAAGTGCCTAACCTTAATAATGTTGAAAAAACCTGTGTTGACCATTTCAGTGTCGACTATTTGCCCATGTTGATCTTTTGTACTGTCGACCATTTTTCAGTCGAACTTTTGTACCTGTCGACCTTTGTCCCTGTTGCCTGTCGACCTATTGAGTGTCTAACTTGACACTGTTGATCTCTTATCCGGATACCGTGTCTTTTTTCACCTTTCCAGATCTGGTTACAGTTACAACCCGAATTATGTCTAAAGCCGCGTTTCCATTAGGCGATTTTAATGAGCGATTGAACGATTACGACATAATCGTAAAATCGCTCATTAATTGTGCACTACAATGATGGAAACGACCAGCGATGCGCGCTCCCGTTGGTAGTTTCCGACATCAAATCATCGCCTGAACATGACGGTCAATCTGCCAATAACGACAGATTGGCCATGTTCAGGGATGAGGGAGGGTGCCTACACTGACTGACATATCACTGTGCCCCCATAGTGCCAGCCACAGTCTAGTAGCACTAAGTATCCTCAAATCCTAGATCTGTTGTCTCCAGCCCGTTTCACTAAAGGAGACAAATATTCTCTCTTGTTCCTGATTTAGGGCCTGGTTCAGGGGTGGCCACTGCATCTTCCTGCCTAGCGGATCTGAGAAGATTTGAAAATGTTGCAGCCACCGACTTTTGTATAGGGACGCCCACTACCGGCTTCTCAGAGCTGCCGCTTGCGACAAAGACGCAACATCGGACAAGCATCGTTCACACCATCGGACCTCTGAGCAACCATAGGCTCCATATCAACTAAGCGCTGGGGCCAATACTACTGCATACGAAATTGCAGTCACTGGCTGCACCCTGCCACAGAGACCTGCATTTTATTCTCCACTCTCCTGTTACCTCCCCCAAATAGTCGCTGTCAGAAGTGGCGGTGGGGCCTTTGTTAGCGTTACTCTGGCAAAAAGCTCCTCACAGCTTATTAATAAGAGACCCCATCCTAACCGGCCTGTCACTATCACTGACTGCTACAGACCACTACTTTATATGTGACGGTATTATACACAGCAGCAGTTTCTCATCATGCTGTCACTTTATAATCAGCTCACAGCAAGGCTGGGTAGTACATACCGTGCTTTAAAGCTATAGGGCGGGATGTACTAAGCATCACATTCGCCATATGGTAGATCCCGCCTCTCTTTGGGTACATACTGCGGTTGATTATCGCAGTATATGTACCTAGAATAGCATTCCCGCTAGGCTGTTTTAGCGGGGCGCGGCGCCCTGCCCTCCTTCTGGAGGGCAAAAAGCACCCTGCCCTCACAGCCTGCGGGTGCCGTCTTCACCCGCGGGACGCAGTGTCTCACGGGTGAAGAAATGTGCGGTGACCCAGTCACCCCCGGAAAATAGAAGCCGGGCGCATGCGCCCGGCATCTATTCTCACTGTTTGCAGCGCTGGGGGCTGCCCACAAGTGCCGGGCACTCCCCCAGGTACAACGAAAAGGGGACGCGTCTTATAGACATACCCCCTTTTCATGGCCACGCCCCTTTTTCTACTAGATATGTGATTTACGTCACTAAGGATAGCTCTCCCGATAAGAGGTGTCCTTTGCGATGCCCCCAGATAAAGGGACTTCCAGGTTTAACACCCAGAAGTACCTCTGGAGTCCTTCTGCGCATGTACAGGCCACAGGGGTGATGGGAAGGATCCGTTTAAAGCATCCTGATAAGAAGCCCGCCATAGGCTTCTATTGGGTAACGCTTAGCACATATGGAAAATGCAGTAAAACCCCTGAACACGGCATTTCAGGGGTTTTACAGCATCTTTCACTTACTGAAACGGTGCACGGGCCAGTTCATAGGAGTTCAGATATGGGACCCAGATACTGGGAACATCTCACGGTATCACACAGGGGCAGCTGACAGTCGGCATTATATAGACACTATAACCTTACACATTTATTTTGCAATATACAGTACACATGAATTGTTTCAATACTGCATGTAAAAGAGTTTAAATTATGATACAGTGTTTCTATGTCATTGTGAGATACTGTATATGGAAACTCTGTTGCAAAGTCTTTGCTGCCTTAGAATAAAAATATGACTCCTTTTATGGAGGAATTGCATGATTAAGTTTCTATTTCTCTGATTACAGAGGAAGATGATAAATAACTGATATTTATCAGAAGGTATAAATATTACACTACATGCTATTAGAAACATTCTATTAAGAATATATTGTTTAAAGATTGTTGGAAAGAGAATAAGGTGATTCCCTCTCATGTAGGGATTACATTAATCTCTTCCCTTTATAGAGGGATGTGTGATTGATCATTTATACTTTAGAGGAATCAAACCAGATCATGTATTGATGCACTATTGAACGGAAGATATCACTTTACATGCTTATAGACGATACCAATAGCACTGTATTTTCTTCATGCACACCTGATCATGTTGATTGGGAAAGATATATACTAAAGATCTGTCATATGAATGACACATACAATATATATGTCTTCATATTTTGTTTATGTGTGGGGACTATACATGAAACAGTGGGCCTGATTCAGAGCCGGACACTCTGAATCAGGGCATTTTTTTTTTGTACGGCCACCTGGCCGCTCGCATAGCTGTGGGTGACCACCCACAGCTATTGCGAGCGGCCAGGTGATGGTCGTGATGGTCTCGACCATCGTGACTATCGGGGCTTGCAACGAGACCCTTGTGGTAGGGTCTCGTTCCCGCAAGCCCCAGTGAGCTTTCGGCTCTATTAGAGCCGGAAGCTCACCCACTGACATCACTCGTGATGTCAGTGGGGCCGCCCCCAAACGACAGGCGTTCCGACGGGAATGCCTCCGTTTGGCCAGCCACCCCCCTGCCCGCCTCCAAAACGGGGCGAGCTGTCGATCAACATCAGGTTGGTGACAGCCAATCAGCTCCCAACTGTCATATTTCAAACACAGCCTGTGAGATGACAGTTGGGAGCTGATTGGCTGGTACCTTATCACTTTCATAGCACTTTTCACTCTGTCTCTTGACACTGCTTAGTAAATAGACCCCATAAACTGGTGTGTGTGTGTGTGTGTGTATATATATATATATATATATATATATACACACACACACACATATACTCAGATATACATACAGTATAGATGGGGACTGCATGGAATGCAGGTGGGCACATCAGCGAGGCCTAAGATGAATTACTGCCTGGTAACAGTAACTCAGAGTATCAGAATATTATTTTTTTGCACATTGGGCCTGATTCAGAGCCGCTCGTAAGCGGCCGCTCGTTCGTTCCAAGCGATGTTTGCACAACTGCGCATATTACGTGCGGAACGTAATACGCATGCGCGAACCAGTCAGTGCGGCTGAAAATCGTTTGTTCGCTAAATAGTGAATGCCTGCTATTTTGAGTGACAAGGTGTTTGAAAACGGGGAGTGGAGATCAGAACGCAGGCGTGCTTAAAGGTCAAAACGGGCGTTTTATGAGTGTGCATAATTAATACAGCATTGACCACGTCACTGGGTTATTTTATAGTCAGAACTGCTCGCAAGATTGTGGTAGGAAAAACCAACCACAAGAATAGCGAGCAGTTCATACGCTGGTCGATGTACTCGATTAATCTAATAAATAGCGGACATGACGTAGGATGCGAACGGCCAGGGGGCGTAGTTTTCCAAAAAACGACCGCAAGTTTTGTTCGCTCGTTCAGACCTAGAGGTGTGAACAGACCGCAAAGAGCGAATGGTTCATTTGAATAGCCACCCCTATTTTCTGAACGAGCGAGCGCAAATAGCGTCCGGCTCTGAATCAGGCCCATAGAGCATAGATGTGCTGGTTAGCGCACACATATGTGCACATACATAGGGTAAAAGACTTCTATATGCTGCCCTTGGACGTTGCTCATTTGTTCTCTCAACTTATCAAACAATGTATTTAGCTAAACTGAATGAAACTTACCGCCTATGCTGGAACAAGGCGTCTCCTGCCCCATAATTCCTCCCACTCCTCAAATTCACCATAATTTGTCTCCAAACTCCCTCAGCTGTCAGATAAACGACTGAAAAGGTTCAATCTCACACTGACAATGGCCACTAACCAGTGACAACAGCAAATCAGAACTGTCAGCGATGATGTCACCATGACTGTATGTTACATTGAAGTGAATAATTAAAGGAGAAATGCTTCTAGCCACGGCTACTGCTGTTTCAAAATGCGTTTAGGATGCACTTTTGCACTCTATCCCAGAATGTCTGGGAGACTCCTGAAATAGTGAGTTATCTCCCCAGACACAATCCTCCCTGGGGCCCGATCCTCCCCATCCCTCATTGTTTATAATCTTTTATTTATTTTTATTTATATCAGGCACACAGCCGCAGGAATAGAGGCCATGGTCAGAGGGAGAAACTGCACCTGCCATTGGGGTGGTGCAAGTTTTGTTTGTGCGACCGATGGCATGTTTAAAGACACACCAACAGGGGTGCCAAGAGGGTGGAGCGGGTACAAATTGCCGGGCTTCCTGAGGGGCCCCCGCGGGGGCCCGGGTCCGGCGCCGCCCCCCCCTCCCTCACAGCAGCCCAGCACACAGCGTGTGCTGAGCTGCAGTGGGAGACTGCTCGTGGCTGCTGAGAAACGGCCACAGCAGTCAGTCTCCTATGCCTGTGGGCATGGATGCCGAGAGGGGGGGAGCGGGTACAGTTTACCCGGGCTTGCTAGAGGGGCTCGGCGGGGCCCAGGTCCGGCGTCGCCCCCCCCCCTCACAGCAGCTCAGCACACAGCTTTGTGCTGGGTTGCTGTTGAGACTGCTCGCAGCTGCTGCAGCAGCCGGAGCAGTCTCCTATGGCTGTGGGGGGGAGCGATCACACTCATCACGCCCCCTTCCTTCTTAGCACCGGGCTGGGGGGCTTACAGCGCCCCCCTCCCCAGTGCGCAGCGGCACTGAAAAAAAATCATCATTGGGTTTTTTTTCAAGGGGGCGTGGCCACGCCTCCCGCGATTAGGCCACGCCCCCTCCATTACTCGGACTCGGCCAGGCTCTCAACAGCCC
This sequence comes from Taudactylus pleione, assembly GCA_031769625.1. NCBI lineage: Eukaryota > Metazoa > Chordata > Amphibia > Anura > Myobatrachidae > Taudactylus > Taudactylus pleione. The sequence continues at coordinate 6,364,362 of JAUIMM010000441.1, read as the reverse complement.
TGCCTGTGGGGAGGGAGCAATCACACTGATCGCGCCCCCCTGGCTTTGCGCCAGGCTGAGGGGGCTCAGAGTGCCCCCCTCACCAGTGACATTTTTTTTTCGAAGGGGGCGTGACCACGCCTCTCACGATTAGGCCACGCCCCCTGTTACCCGGACCCGCCGCGGCTCTTGGCGGGCCTGCACACCTATCGGCGTTACGTGTACGGACGGTGAGAACACGAACATTCACCTGCACAGATGTACAAAAGGGACGTGCCTTGTAGTGGCCTTTTGCTATGTGTCATCCCAAATTTAAAATGTATATTTAAAGCTACAGTATAATATGGCTGCCGTTCTCCTGAGGGGACCATTTTGATTGTCGGCAGTCACAATAATGACAGCGTAATGTCAACCGGAGAATGCTGACGTGGAAATAATGTTTTAACCATGTTAGCAATATAACTGTAATCATGTTGGTAAGACTGGGGTCCAGCACTCACACGTGAACTTCACAGTAAACACCATATAATGCAGAGATCAAGGCAGTGCCCACCATATAATGCAGAGAGCATTGCTGTGTCCACTATATAATGCAGAGAGCATCGCAGTGCCAACCATATAATGCAGAGAGCATCACAGTGCCCACCATATATTCCAGAGAGCAACACAGTGCCCAACATACATTTTAATGCAGAGTGCAACACGTTGCTCGTCATATAATGCAGAGAACATCGGAGTATCCACCATATTAATGCAGAGCGCATCGCAGTGCCTGCCATATAATGCAGAGAGCATCGCAGTGACCACCATATAATGCAGAGAGCAACACATTGCCCGCCATATAATGCAGAGAACATCGCAGTATCCACCATATAATACAGAGAGCATCACAGTGCCTACCAAATAATGCAGAGAGCAACACATCGCCTGCCATATAATGCAGAGAACATTGCTGTGTCCACTATATAATGCAGAGAGCATCGCAGTGCTCTCTGCATTGTATATATAATGCAGAGAACAATGCAGTGCCCTCCATATAATGTAGAGAGCAATGCAGTTACCACCATATAATGCAGAGAGCAACACAGTGCCCACCATATAATGCAGAGAGCAGCGCAGTGACCACCATATAATATAGAGAGCAATACAATGACCACCGTATAATGCAGAAAGCAACGCAGTGACTGTCATATAATGTAGAGAGCAACACTGTGCCCATCATATAATGCAGAGAGCAATGCAGTGCCCACCATATGATGTAGAGAGCAATGCAGTGACCCCTATATAATGTAGAGTGCAATGCAGGGCCCACCAAATAATGCACATATGTGTACATTATCTCATACACTATGCGCTGTACAAACAGTGCCTATGCAACTCTGGCCCTGATTCAGAGCCGGACGCTCTGACAGTGCGCTCACTCTGAATCAGGGGGGGGGCTTTTTTGAATGGCTTCCTGGCCGCTCGCATAGCTGTGACCACCCGCGACCATCGGGCTTGCGACGAGACCCTTGTGGTAGGGTCTCGTTGCCGCAAGCCCCAGAGAGATTTCGGCTCAAACAGAGCCGAAATCTCTCCCACTGACATCACTCGTGATGTCAGTGGGGCCGGCCCCAGACGGAGGCGTTCACATGGGAACGCCTCCGTTTGGGCAGCCACTCCCCCGGCCCGCCCACCAAATGGGGCGTGCTGTCACTTAACATTGATAGCACGCCCCCTTTGGTACAAGACCCGGAGCGACGGATTGCCCATCGCTATCCGGGTCTCGCGCATGCACGCGATGGAGCCGGCTCCGTCGTGCGCATGCGCTCTGGGCCACCATCGACCCGGTTGCGAGCGCACAGCGCTTGCGACCGGGTCTGAATCAGGCCCTCTGTACCTTGTGGCAATCTACCAAAAATGACACACTTTATGTACGCAGCTGTACCTTTGTGCCCACCATATAATGCACAGAACATCGCAGTGCCAACCTTACAATGCAGAGAGCAATTCATTGCCCACCATATAATGCAGAGAGCAATGCAGTGCCTAACATATAATGCAGATAGCAACGCAGTGACTGCTAAACAATGCAGAGAGCAATGTAGTGTCTACGATATAATGTAGAGCGTAACGCATGCCCACCAAATAATGCAACACATCTGTTCCCACAGTGCCTGCACATATGTGTACAGTATCTCATTACTCACTACTCGCTGTACAAACAGCTGTACCTTTGGCATTTGTGCCTCCTGTGTTAAACACCTCAGGGTATTCCGTGGCTGCCACCTCCTGGAGTATCGCAGCTGTGCCTCTTTCAGTGTGTTCCCGTGTAGAAGCAAAATACCAAGGCTTCACTGGGTCTGATACAGGCAATATTACGAAGGTGGTAGCGGCATGAATGGGAGAGGGCATGATTGTGGGGTATGAAAGAGAGTGAGAAGACAAGTAAATCTCCTAGGCAGTGGGCATGTGGGCAGGGGAGAGGGGAATGTCAGTGGATAGTCAGAGGGGGGAGGTTAGGGAACTCTGCTGGGTGGAAATACTATATGGAAGAAGGGTGTTACTAGAGCAATCAGTGGGGTATGCCCAACATCAGTATAAACTGTATTGGTTCAATATATATCAAAATAAAATGTAATAAACACAATCTTACAGTTACACAGTATCCAATATAGAGAGCATCGGCACCAGGGATAGGCATGCACTGCATATTTCATCAGGGTATGCACCCTAAAATATATACATTATATATACAGTACACCATATATATACATTATATATACAACATATATACACCATATATATACACCGTGGGGGCAATTCAAATGTTTTTTGGCGTGATAATTAATGAGTGCCCAGTTTGATAATTAATGAGCGCCCAGAAGAATTGAATATCAAACTGGGTGCTCATTAATTATCGCCCTCTTCGCCAACTAAAAGACGAGGTTTAGCCGTCTAAAACGGCTAAACCCATCTTAATTTGTGGTTAGGGCGCGCTATCTGCGGTTAGCGCGCCCTAACCAGGGTGTTTCACGCACATTTTTGCTTGCGCACTCCTGAGTGCGTGCAGAAAATGCCGGCGCCAGCGGCTATCGCGCCCTGACGGAGCAACAATTGACTTGCTCTGTCAAGCATCAAAAAAAAAGCCGCCGGGAGAACATTTGAATCGCCCCCCCATATATATACATTATATATACACCATATATATATATACATTATATTTAGATTTTTTGAGGCGATGAATAGCTATTTCCAAACAGGGCCCCAACTTTCCAGGATCTAACCAGCAGCAACAGAGCTACAGACACCACCAGCAGCTGCAATTAGTCAAAGCTTCAAACATTGTTATGAGAAACCCGTACAGTTTTCCAATGGTCCCAACTCTATTGCGACTGTCCCGATATTGTGGAAAGGAGACACCAGGGTTATTGCCGGGAATGACCCAGGTAAGGCTCAGTGTAATCTGGTAACATGGGTCCTTCGACCCGGGACCCGTGTACAGCACGGGGAGAGCCGCATTACGGCACAAGGAGATGATGTCTTATCCAAGCGCCAGCACTGTGGCCATGTGCAGTGTGAACGGTGCCAAACCGGGACTAACCCGCATCGGCACCGCAGTGGAAAAAGGTTGTCCCGGGTCTGACCTGGTTTGGGACATAAGTGGAAAAGCGGTATGACTAAACCGAAATGTGGCTCCTAATTTTTAGTAGCTACATAAATACATTGTAATACATATCATATTAAGACTAGCTTATAGTCAGTGATTGTCTATTTCAAGAGCTAATTTATGAGTAGGGATACGGTGCTATGTGACACATGACACCATACTGACAGGACACCATGTTGTGCTCCCGTTTTCCATCTGCCACCTGCAGGAAACGTAATGCTGATACCTGAACTACGAGAATGCTTGCCGACATTCTTGCGACCTCCTCCGGGAGGGGGCAGCTAGGTCAGCCAACCTGGGGGACGTGGCACTGCAGAGGGGAGCGGGGCCAGGCGAATTACCCGTAATGGGGATGGAGCGGGGGCGTGGCCACGGAAACTCATCATTTTGGCCCCGCCACCGGGGGCAGGGAGTGGCACCCGATTTTCGTGAAGTTCCTGTCCGAATCGGGAGAGTAGGTAAGTATGACTACGAGGGGGAATGTCAGAAGCCGCATGCAGCGTACCTTTGTATAAGCAGGTTATACTTTCCAATGGTTCCGCTTTCAGGGTCTCATTCAGACCCACTCGTGAGCGCAGGACACTCGCAAGCGGTCAATGGTACCCAAATGCGCATAGCGCACGACGGAGGCTGCTCCGTTGTGCGCATGCGCGAGACCCGGCGAGCGACGGGGTAGCCGTCGCTCGGGGTCTCGCACCAAAGGGGGCGTGCTGTCGATGGTGAGTGACAGCACGCCCCCTTTGGTGGGTGTGCCGGGGGCATGGCTGCCAGACGGAGGCGTTACCATGGGAACGCCTACCGTCTGGGTCCGGCCCCACTGACATCACAAGTGATGTCAGTGGGAGTGATTTTGGCTCTGATAGAGCCAAAATCACTCCTGGGCTTGCGGCAACGAGACCCTACCGCAGGGTCTCGTCACAAGCCCGATGGTCGCGATGGTCTTGACCATCGCAACCATCATCATGGACGCTCACATAAGCTGTGGGTGGTAACCCACAGCTATGCGAGCGTCCAGGAGGATGCACCCAAAAAAACGCTCTGATTCAGAGCGGGCGCTCATTCAGAGTGTCCGGCTCTGAATCAGGCCCTCAGTCCGCATATTAATAATAGTACCGTTAAAGTTCCTAAATTTGGAATACTGAAAAATTTGGAATAAAGCCGTGACCCTTTTCCAGTGTGGTGATACTCCATTGTTTGTAACTATAAAAACAGGGGAAGAATTAGCTGCTCTAAGCTCACATGTACTACTAATGGCCATGACAAACAGCCTAGTTTGTTACTATAGACTTCCAATATTATGCCCTCAACTAAGATGGCCGATGAAGCCACTTCCGCTCGACTATCACGGGACAGATTGGTGCAGTGCGCATGTGCAAGCGGCGGCCATGTTGCCGTGTGTGTGAGTGCGGTGACTGAGCGCAGGTGTGACTATGGTAGTGTCTCGATCCCCTTCAGTAGACAGTTGGCTCCATTGCTCCTACATCCTAACGACCTGGACGTGACGTGGAGTGAAGGCGGAAGTGCAGTTGCATGCCCTCACAGTGCTGTTATCTCGTCTCAGCTGGAGTATCTGACCCCGATAGTGGAAATTTGTACCTTTGTTGGCTCGCTTCGCTCACCTCAGGTTTATGTCCTCCCTCTATGTCCACGTGGATAGTAACTGATGACGTCAGGGTCCGTTCGGTGAAGAGCATGCTACCTTCAATAGATGTACCTGGAAGTGACCTGAATTGAGGGCAGAAGTGCGGTTCCATGCCCATAAAGGTCACCAAAAGAAGAAATTTGTCCCCTTGCGGGCTCACTATGGGCCTGATTCAGACCCGCTCGCAAGCGCTATGCACTCGCAAGCAGGTCGATGGTGGGGCATTGCGCACACGCAGCATGCGCACTGCACGTGCGCAAGCTCCGGAGCAAGAGAGAAAATCTCTTGCTCCGGAGCTCGCTACAAACGGGGCGGCTGTCGATGTTGATCGACAGGTCGCCCCGTTTTGTAGGCGGGGGGGCTTCCGGCTCTCTATTAGAGCTGGAAGCTCACTAGGGCTTGCGGCAGACAAGACCCTACCGCAAGGGTCCCGTTGCAAGCCCAATGGTCGTGACCATCACCTGGCCGCTTGCTAAAGCTGTGGGTGGTCACCCACAGCTTAGCGAGCGGCCAGGAGGCCGGGTTATATAAAACAAAGCGGCCACCGTGATTCAGAGTGAGCTCTCGCTATTTGCGAGCGGCTCTGAATCAGGCCCTATGTCCACTCCACATAGATCGTAACTAATGACGTTGGACAGTAACTGATGATGGGGTAGAGGGTGCGGAGGGTGCGCTCGCCCTATGGGTGTAATGCTGGAGTAATAGTGTGTTGTGGTCATCTGCAAAAGGAAACTAACACCAGCTACCAGCAGCCCAAGCCTTTTTCACCAACAAATCCTACCGGTAGGTAAGTGACTCCGAGACTTATACCCCTGCGCGGGACGCCGCCAGGGTGTACATCCACAACCGCCAGACCCGCTGTCAACCCACCACTCCCCTCCCCCCGAGACATCCTAAGACTGTTGACCAAAGGTCCAGCAGGGGTAACGTGCCGGTCTATTGAACTGCACGGAAAGGAGCCCCCTAAGAGGGTCCACTCACCTCCCCAGTCTCCACCCACACACACCCCCAAGTGGATCGCTCACCCCACCTGGGTGCCTGGGACCAAACAGGATTAGTACTGTTTTTTTCCAATAAACCCTTTGGCCCCCATTTCTGCCTCTGTCTTCATTTCCTCACCCACCACCTCCAGTCCATTAGACCCCCTTCCCTCCCTACACCCCATCACTCCACAAACAACATCGAACACAAAAGACCACAACACACTATTACTCCAGCATTACACCCATAGGGCGAGCACACCCTCCGCACCCTCTACCCCATTATATCGTTACACAGGACCGGGTACTCCTGCTTTTAGGAAGGTGCAGCACCCCGACACAAACAATACATCTCACATCCCATCTGCCCATAGAGCAGAGCGCAGTTCTAACCCATCATTTGCAGTAACTGATGATGTCAGGGTACATCTACGGAAGGGGATCTATCCACTGCCCTGATGGTATTATCCCAGACAGGGTAACTGCCCTCCCACCCACTACATCATGTATTACCCCAGACAGGGTAACTGCCCTCATCCTACTATTTGATGCATCACCCCAGACAGGGTAACTACCTTCCCTTATTAATGAATGTATTACCCCAGTCAGGGTAACTGCCCTTACCCTACTGCTGGATGTATTACCCCAGACAGGGTAACTTTCCTCCCCTTAAACATTAATAATAAAAGAAACACAAGGCTATGGATCAGGCTACTATGGTGTAATCCACTTAGCTGTAATAAAATCTCTCTATCACTGACTCTTCTCATTGGTCAGGGTGACACTAAGCAGCGTATTGTCCATTCATAACTGCTATCTGAGAATGTGATGTGTGTGTATAGTGGGCTGGTAAGCATGGTGATAGTGTTTATAGGAAATGGGTCTTGAAGCAATGTCAGTAATAAGGAGGTTTGGTTATACAATGGGGATTTTCACCCACAATGTTACAGTTTATTATCTCAGCAAACAGACACTGAACTGTGTATACATCTCGTGTTACACGTATCCAGCCAACACCAGCACTGACAGTCCCAGTGTACACCACTTCAATATGGCTGTGATGAATAGAACGGATACATGTACTTATAAATATATCTGGAACGCAGGGTCCGATTCAGACCCGCTCGCTAGGCTGCGTTCGCTCATAGCTGCCGATGGTTTGCAATGTGCGCATGCTTATGCATCGCAGTGCGCATGAACAAACTAGTCCATGCGATCGGGAAGCGTTCGCTCCCTGCGCATAGATAGCTTGCTAGAGTGAGTGACAGGATGAGCCGTTTGTTGGTGGCATCAGGGGTTGGTCGATGGAAACGGGGGAGTGGTGGTGTGAACGCCATTTCAGAGGCGTGCATAATTATTATAAAGCGTCACTCGGTTGTATTTCACACTGACGCGCTCGCAGTGCTTGCAGTAGGCTATGGTCAACCACAAGTGCTGTGATCGCATCCGATGGTACTCGATGTTACCGATGGCTGCATACACTTCCTGGAGATGACGTGCATAAGTGGGCGTCTTTGGAAAGGCTAGTGAGCGTATGCACATTGCATACACACTGCGATCGCATGCCAAATCATGGTGGGCATGCTAATGCCTTGCTGTGCGATCTCGGGATTTGCGTACTTTCGCTGCGTGCGAACGCATCTAGTGAGTGGGTCTGAAATGAGCCCTCAGTGTTCCCCTGTATCTTATGCAGGGGGTATTTCTGCAATGAAAGATGCTGGTCGTCCTCTGAAAGAATTCCCCCTTATTAGCCTCCTGATATTAAGATATTATGTTCTGCAACTTTTAAAAGCCAAAAGGGAAATTGCAGCACCTAATTCATGTATAGGAGGATATATAGTATTTTTCAGTGAACAAAATACAATATATATAATATATGATGGGATGGGTACGAGATGCGGGCGGTCAAAATCACGACGCCAGCATCCCTTCCTGGAGATGACGTGCATAAGTGGGCGTCTTTGGAAAGGCTAGTGAGCGTATGCACATTGCATACACACTGCGATCGCATGCCAAATCATGGTGGGCATGCAACTTTTAAAAGCCAAAAGGGAAATTGCAGCACCTAATTCATGTATAGGAGGATATATAGTATTTTTCAGTGAACAAAATACAATATATATAATATATGATGGGATGGGTACGAGATGCGGGCGGTCAAAATCACGACGCTGCATACACTTCCTGGAGATGACGTGCATAAGTGGGCGTCTTTGGAAAGGCTAGTGAGCGTATGCACATTGCATACACACTGCGATCGCATGCCAAATCATGGTGGGCATGCTAATGCCTTGCTGTGCGATCTCGGGATTTGCGTACTTTCGCTGCGTGCGAACGCATCTAGTGAGTGGGTCTGAAATGAGCCCTCAGTGTTCCCCTGTATCTTATGCAGGGGGTATTTCTGCAATGAAAGATGCTGGTCGTCCTCTGAAAGAATTCCCCCTTATTAGCCTCCTGATATTAAGATATTATGTTCTGCAACTTTTAAAAGCCAAAAGGGAAATTGCAGCACCTAATTCATGTATAGGAGGATATATAGTATTTTTCAGTGAACAAAATACAATATATATAATATATGATGGGATGGGTACGAGATGCGGGCGGTCAAAATCACGACGCCAGCATCCCGACAGAGTTAGGATACCGACACCTGTGGGTCGATATCCTAATCCTCCCCCTAACCCTCCCTCCCTGGTGCCTAAACGTAACCTCCCCCTCCCTGCACCATAAACCTAACCCTCCCCCTCCCTGCACCATAGACCTAACCCTCCCTCCTTAGTGCCTAACCCTTCCCCCTTAGTGCCTAACCCTGCCCCCTTAGTGCCTAACATTTTCCCCTTAGTGTCTAATCCTTCCCGCTTAGTGCCTAACACTTCCCCCTTAGTGTCTATCCCTTCCCCCTTAGTGCCTAACCCTGCCCCCTTAGTGCCTAACATTTCCCCCTTAGTGTCTAACCCTTCCCGCTTAGTGCCTAACACTTCCCTCTTAGTGTCTAACCCTTCCCCCTTAGTGTCTAACCCTTCCCCCTTAGTGCCTAACACTTCCCCCATAGTGCCTAACACTTCCCCCTTAGTGTCTAACCCTTCCCCCTTAGTGCCTAACACTTTCCCCATAGTGCCTAACACTTCCCCCTTAGTGGCTAACCCTTCCCCCTTAGTGTCTAACCCTTCCCCCTTAGTGCCTAACCCTTCCCCCTTAGTGTCTAACACTTCCCCCATAGTGCCTAACACTTCCCCCTTAGTGTCTAACCCTTCCCCCTTAGTCCCTAACCCTACCCCCTTAGTGCCTAACTCTAACCCTCCCGTTAGTGCCTAACCCTCCCCCTTACCCCGCTACTTACCTTCATGATGTCGGCGGTCGGGATGCCTGTGCCGTGATTCTGACAAGTGTCGGGATTCCGGCGTCGGCATTCTGAGTGCCAGCATTAATTTTGTCGGGATACTGAACATATCCAGTATATGACACCTTAGAAACTTTCAGCTTGGTTCCATGCAAAAAAAAATTAAACAGATTTGGCCGACTACGGGCCGTATTCAATTAGACGCGAAAAGCCGGTATCTGCAGAAAACCCCAAATTTGACAGGACTCCTTATTGTCACCAAAAAATACTGCTTAATGCCATTCTTCACCACTTGTGCAAAGACGCTAATAAGAAGCTACTGAAACAACTTAAGTACCCAAAAAGATAACCGAGGTATGCATAGAACAGAGGGCATATAAACCTCTAGACAGGGATGGACGGGGTTAATAAAGTGAAAGGAGGGGTAATTTAGAATTGCCAGTTGTTAAAGTCACAGGGATAGGTTGTTTGTTGTTAAGGGGGGAGTGGTTACTGGGATTATGGGTAATGTCTGTAGGATATTCTGCCTCTTTGATTCTGATCTCCCGTCCTCCCTTCCCTATTGTGTCTTGTGTCGGCTTTATTTCATGGCAGGGAAAGACCGGCAATCTGTAAAGAGTCCATATTGCTGCAGTAATGAGCGGTGCACACCCCTTCATGCACGAGTTAGGTTGACACAGACGGTGTAGTGGTTAGCGTGACTGCCTCACAGCACTGAGGTCGTGGGTTCGATTCCCACCACGGCCCTACATGTGTGGAGTTTGTATTTTCACCCTGTGTTTGCGTGGGTTTCCTCCGGGGACTCCGGTTTCCTCCCACACTCCAAAAATATACTGGTAGGTTAATTGGCTCCCAACACAAATTAACCCTAGTGTGTATGTGTGTGCGCAAGTGATAGGGAATATAGAGTGTAAGCTCCACTGGGGCAGGGACTGATGTGAATGACCAAATATTCTCTGTAAAGCGCTGCGGAATATGTGTGCACTATATAAATAACTGGTAATAAATAAATAAATTTCACCCTACGGGGGTCAGCTGCGCCTGTCATCCGGGCGGGCCAAAATGGTGCATTGGTATGGCTGTTGGATACCGCTCACTTGCTAGAAAGGGAGAGTGGCCCTTGCAAGTAATTGGGATATTGGCCCCGGTAAGTGGGAGACATCTTTTGCCTAAGTCAAGCTGGCGCCGGTGGTTTGCTGTTTTTTCCTCTGCCACCATACTCATTATTGTAAATAAATAAAGCTGACTTATTATTTTTGAACGGCATTAACTTGGTCTGTGTCTTTATTTTTGAGAAAATACTGTATTTGTTTAAAGAACTTATGGTTACATCCATCATCTGACGATAGAGAAGTTAAAGTTTTATTAGCGCTATTGGGACACATCTACATTGGTCCCCAATGTTTGTGCATCTTTTTGGGGGGTTCAGGCTGATTTCCCCAAAGCTGACAGCACTTTCTGCCTGTCCTGAATTCGCTGCTTGACGTTTTCACCTGTTTTGGAATTGAATACGGTGAATAATGGGGACGCGCAAGATAAGTTTCCACGTCCAAAAGACGCGATGTAGGCGAAAAGTCTGGCAGGCGGAACTTTATCGCACACGAAATTAATTGAATACCGCCCTAAGGGGGGATTTCAATTAGCCGCAATAATGCGATTACTTAACGGCCATTAAATTATTGCACCCTTTGCAATGTGGCATTTGCACGATAATTTTTTGTGTATTTTGCCGCGATAAGAAGCCAAACTGATATAGGATAACAATATAAATGTGTATTAGTGGCCATAATAAAAGTAATTTGGGTTCTTAAAATGTGTCAAATGGTTCTTATATGCATGTTTCTAAAACAATGAAATAAATATTGAAATTAAGTGGGGGGGTTTTGCCAAATAAATGTCACTTAAAAAATCATCAAAATACGCCTCTAAAACCAACCTTCAATCTTAAAAATACCAGTCCCATTCATATAGCACCCCCATATACCTGTCCCATCCATACAGCACCCCCATATACCTGTCCCATTCATATAGCACCCCCATATACCTGTCCCATTCATATAACACCCCCATATACCTGTCCCATTCATATAGCACCCCATATACCTGTTCCATCCATACAACACCCCCATATACCTGTCCCATTCATATAGCACCCCATATACCTGTCCCATTCATATAGCACCCCAATATACCTGTCCCATTCATATAGCACCCCATATATCTGTCCCATTCATATAGCACCCCATATACCAGTCCCATTCATATAGCACCCCATATACCTGTTCCATCCATACAACACCCCCATATACCTGTCCCATTCATATAGCACCCCATATACCTCTCCCATTCATATAGCACCCCAATATACCTGTCCCATTCATATAGCACCCCATATACCTGTCCCATTCATATAGCACCCCCATATACCATTTGTGTATTTTGCCGCGATAAAAAGCCAAACTGATATAGGATAACAATATAAATGTGTATTAGTGGCCATAATAAAAGAAATTTGGGTTCTTAAAATGTGCCAAATGGTTCTTATATGCATGTTTCTAAAACAATTAAATAAATATTGAAATTAAGTGGGGGGTTTTTGCCAAAATAAATGTCACTTAAAAAATCATCAAAATACGCCTCTAAAACCAACCTTCAATCTTAAAAATACCAGTCCCATTCATATAGCACCCCCATATACCTGTCCCATCCATACAGCACCCCCATATACCTGTCCCATTCATATAGCACCCCCATATACCTGTCCCATTCATATAGCACCCCATATACCTGTCCCATCCATACAGCACCCCCATATACCTGTCCCATTCATATAGCACCCCATATACCTGTCCCATTCATACAGCACCCCCATATACCTGTCCCATTCATATAGCACCCCATATACCTGTCCCATCCATACAGCACCCCCATATACCTGTCCCATTCATATGGCACCCCATATACCAGTCCCATTCATATAGCACCCCATATACCTGTCCCATTCATATAGCACCCCCATATACCTGTCCCATTCATATAGCACCCCATATACCTGTTCCATCCATACAACACCCCCATATACCTGTCCCATTCATATAGCACCCCCATATACCTGTCCCATTCATATAGCACCCCATATACCTGTCCCACTCATATAGCACCCCAATATACCTGTCCCATTCAAATAGCACCCCATATACCTGTCCCATTCATATAGCACACCAATATGCCTGTCCCATTCATATAGCACCCCCATATACCTGTCCCATTCATATAGCACCCCATATACCTGTCCCATCCATACAAAACCCCCATATACCTGTCCCAATCATATAGCACCCCATATACCTGTCCCATTCATATAGCACCCCAATATACCAGTCCCATTCATATAGCACCCCCATATACCTGTCCCATTCATATAGCACCCCAATATACCTCCCATTCATATAGCACCCCCATATACCTGTCCCATTCATACAGCACCCCATATACCTGTTCCATCCATACAACACCCCCATATACCTGTCCCATTCATATAGCACCCCAATATACCTGTCCCATTCATATAGCACCCCATATACCTGTCCCATTCATATAGCACCCCAATATACCTGTCCCATTCATATAGCACCCCCATATACCTGTCCCATTCATATAGCACCCCATATACCTGTTCCATCCATACAACACCCCCATATACCTGTCCCATTCATATAGCACCCCATATACCTGTCCCATTCATATAGCACCCCCATATACCAGTCCCATTCATATAGCACCCCCATATACCTGTCCCATTCATATAGCACCCCAATATACCTGTCCCATTCATATAGCACCCCCATATACCATTTGTGTATTTTGCCGCGATAAAAAGCCAAACTGATATAGGATAACAATATAAATTTGTATTAGTGGCCATAATAAAAGTAATTTGGGTTCTTAAAATGTGCCAAATGGTTTTTATATGCATGTTTCTAAAACAATGAAATAAATATTGAAATTAAGTGGGGTTTTTTTGCCAAAATAAATGTCACTTAAAAAATCATCAAAATACGCCTCTAAAACCAACCTTCAATCTTAAAAATACCAGTCCCATTCATATAGCACCCCCATATACCTGTCCCATCCATACAGCACCCCCATATACCTGTCCCATTCATATAGCACCCCCATATACCTGTCCCATTCATATAGCACCCCATATACCTGTCCCATCCATACAGCACCCCCATATACCTGTCCCATTCATACAGCACCCCATATACCTGTCCCATTCATACAGCACCCCATATACCTGTCCCATCCATACAGCACCCCATATACCTGTCCCATTCATATGGCACCCCATATACCAGTCCCATTCATATAGCACCCCATATACCTGTCCCATTCATATAGCACCCCCATATACCTGTCCCATTCATACAGCACCCCATATACCTGTTCCATCCATACAACACCCCCATATACCTGTCCCATTCATATAGCACCCCCATATACCTGTCCCATTCATATAGCACCCCATATACCTGTCCCATTCATATAGCACCCCAATATACCTGTCCCATTCATATAGCACCCCCATATACCTGTCCCATTCATATAGCACCCCATATACCTGTTCCATCCATACAACACCCCCATATACCTGTCCCATTCATATAGCACCCCATATACCTGTCCCATTCATATAGCACCCCAATATACCAGTCCCATTCATATAGCACCCCCATATACCTGTCCCATTCATATAGCACCCCAATATACCTGTCCCATTCATATAGCACCCCCATATACCAGTCCCATTCATATAGCACCCCATATACCAGTCCCATTCATATAGCACCCCCATATACCTGTCCCATTCATATAGCACCCCCATATACCCATTCATATAGCACCCCGTATACCTGTCCCATTCATATAGCACCCCCATATACCTGTCCCATTCATATAGCACCCCCATATACCTGTCCCATTCATATAGCACCCTCATATACCTGTCCCATTCATATAGCACCCCCATATACCAGTCCCATTCATATAGCACCCCATATACCAGTCCCATTCATATAGCACCCCATATACCAGTCCCATTCATATAGCACCCCATATACCTGTCCCATTCATATAGCACCCCCATATACCAGTCCCATTCATATAGCACCCCGTATACCTGTCCCATTCATATAGCACCCCCATATACCTGTCCCATTCATATAGCACCCCCATATACCAGTCCCATTCATATAGCACCCCCATATACCTGTCCCATTCATATAGCACCCCCATATACCTGTCCCTTTCATATAGCACCCCCATATATGCAGTGATTACTCCCAATCTGAAAAAACTAAATTCTGACCCTAATACTCTCTCAAATTACCGTCCTATCTCCCAGCTCCCATGCCCCTCCAAGCTACTTGAGAGACTTGTCTACACCCGCCTCACACACTTTCTTAACTCACACAACTTATTGGACCCACTTCAGTCCGGCTTTCGTTACCAACTCTCCACAGAGACTGCACTGACTAAGGTAGTAAATGATCTTGTCACTGCCAAGGCTAAAGGCCATTACTTACTCCTAATTCTTCTAGATCTCTCTGCTGCTTTTGACACTGTTGACCACTCTCTTCTCATACAAACACTGCAATCCCTAGGTCTTGAGGACACAGCTCTTTCTTGGTTTTCTTCCTACCTATCTGATCGCTCTTTTACTGTTCGTTTTTCTGATTCTGCCTCCTCTTCGCTACCTCTATCAGTTGGAGTACCGCAAGGCTCTATCTATTCTCAATCTATACCACCTCTCTTGGCAAACTAATCCGCTCTTTTGGATTTCAGTACCATCTGTATGCGGATGATACTCAAATCTACCTGTCCTCTCCAGATTTATCACCATCTGTATTGGTCCGTGTCACTGAATGTCTTTCTGCCATTTCATCTTGGATGTCATCTCGCCACCTGAAACTTAATATTTCTAAAACAGAATTAATTATATTTCCACCGGCCAATAACAGTTACCAACCTGATCTCTCTATCACTGTTGATACCTCGACCATCCACCCCGCCCCACAAGCTCGCTGCCTTGGTGTCATCCTTGACTCTGAACTGTCCTTTGTTCCCCATATTCAATCTCTCTCAAAATCATGTTACATACATTTAAAAAACATATCCAAAATTCGACCATATCTCACACAAGACACTGCAAAAACTCTAATCCATGCACTTATTATTTCCCGCATTGACTATTACAATAGCCTCCTTACTGGTCTTCCCAAAAACAGGCTATCACCATTACAATCCACTATGAATGCAGCTGCAAGGCTTATCTTCCTTGCGAAACGTTCTTCTGCTGCCCCGCTCTGTCAGTCCCTCCATTGGTTGCCGGTTTTCTACTGTATTCAATACAAAATACTTTCACTTACACATAAGGCTATTAACCAAACCACACCAACATACATCTCTTCACACATCTCAAAATATCTCCCAACCCGACCTCTCCGCTCAGCACAAGATCTGCGTCTCTCATCCCCATGCATTACTTGCTCCCATTCACGGTTACAGGACTGTCTTCGCACTGCACCCACTCTATGGAATAACCTACCTCGCGCAATAAGACTTTCCTCTAGTCTCCAATCCTTCAAGCGTTCCCTGAAAACTCACCTCTTCAGGCAAGCTTATCAGATTCCAGAACCTCCCACATAACCTTCATAGCTTCCATATGTAATTACATCCCCTTTTACAGTCCACACACAATCTCACACATTGTCTTTCTCTCTCATCCTCATGACATTTGGTCGACATTCCTGTGTGACTGGATCATGCAGCCAACCAAGAAACTATGCATTCTGGCTGGACCAAAATGCAATATATAGCACCTATCCTTGTGTATCAATGCCTATTTCCCTTAAGATTGAAAGCTTGCGAGCAGGGCCTTCCTACCTATATATCTGTTTTTTATTACCCAGTTTTGTTCTATTAATGTTCCAATTGTAAAGCGCAACGGAATATGCTGCGCTATATAAGAAACTGTTAATAAATAAATAAATAAATATACCTGTCCCACATCAGTTAACTCATTTTCCTGCACATTGAACTTTTTCAACAAAAAAATTACATGTCAGGGTCTTAATTATACACGCCCCTGTAACGGTGTTCTAACGCACTGGCACGCCTGCGTTTTCTTGACCACCCCCCATCACCACCCACAAACGGCACTTCCTGTCAATCATTTCTCGATGGGTCTGAGTAGCCACTGTGATCGGACTCGATATGCATGAGCACAATGCAAACATCGGCCGTTGGCGTGTGTCCGCAGCCTTGTGATCCGTGCTGAATCAGGACCAAAGTTCCAACTTTTTTAGTCAAAAATAGGGGTGTTGCACAACTTTACTAAGGAGGTGGTAAAAAAAACTTGAAGGTTAAGGTGCCCATACACCTACACGATTTCGGGCCGATTGCCCGATTTTCGATGAGTCATAAGATGGATCTTGTGAAAATCGTGTATTATTTTAGTGAGCTAAGGGCCTGATTCAGACCCACTCGCGAGCGGCTGTCCGCTCGCAAGTGGGTCCATGTTCTGGACTGAGCATGCGCACGACGGAGGGAGCTCTGTCGTGCGCATGCGCCAGACGCGACGAGCGAAGGAAAGTCCTTCGCTCGTTGTGTCTGATCAAAGGGGGCGTGCTGTCGATGTTGATTGACAGCACGCCCCCTTTGGTAGGCGTGCCGGGGACGTGCCTCCCTGACGGCGGCGTTCCCATGGGAACGCCTCCCGTCAGAAGCCGGCCCACTGACATCACTAGTGATGTCAGTGGGAGTGATTTTGGCTCTGATAGAGCCAAAATCACTCCGGAGCTTGCGGTTGAAAACCTCAACCGCAGGCTCCGGCTCGCAGATTCGATGGTCGCGATGGTCACGACCATCGCGGCCATCAAAATGCACGCTCGTATAGCCTGTGGGTGGTGACCCACAGCTATACGAGCATCCAGGAGGACGCTCCATTTTCATGGAGGCCGGCCCTCATTCAGAGCGTGCGCTCTGCTCAGAGCGTACGGCTCTGAATGAGGGCCTAAGATCCGATGTGTGCTCCCGCAGCTCCTATAATCGGATCTTATGATCAGATGTTCCATCGTATCGTGTGCAGATCGTGCCGTTTATTTTGTTCATGCGATCCATCGTGCGGCAATTCAAGTCATTTCAATGACTGTTTCCCTTATGAGCCTGTGAGACACAGGATCGATCATACGACAGATCCTGTGCTAAGAAAAACAACAAACATGCTGCCGGGACTGCCAGGCAGTGCCAGATTAATGTCCACATGGGCCTGGAGCTGAAATTTTTGATGGGCCTATTGCATGTCGCTGCAGGGGGTGTGACAAGTGCCGTAGCAGTGTGACTTGTAATGTGGGGTCATGACCAGTGCGTTGTGGTTGTGGTTTACATAGGGGTGTGGCCAGTGCAGCGTTCTCCCTGGACGCTCCGAGCAGTGCTGCATTTTCAGGTGCCGGCGGCGTCAGTACCTCTACGCAACGGCATGACGTTACACACTTAAGCGGCACGATGCGCTCATGAGTTAGCCCTGCTATGCCACTGACTGTGCATGTGTAGACCAGCACTCCTGTGCAAAGGATAGTGCTATGGCATCTGGTGCCCTCCTAATTACCTCTGCCTGTGAAGGGAGGGAGCCATGTAGCAGTGGAATGGGCGGCACTCTGAACGACTCTTATAAAACACATTAAAGTTCATTTAAGTTATCAACATTTCAGAATTTGTATTCGTCCCTTCAGTAATCCTGACGAAAGAATGAATTCAAGTTCTGAAGCATTGATAACTTAAACTGAGTTTTAGTGTGTTTTATACAAGCCGTCCAGAGTGCTGCCCATTTGACTGCTATATATATATGTGTATGTGGGTGTGTACATACATACACACCCACATACACGTAAATTGTGATGGTACAGGGGCTTGAGGCACACTTAAGGGGACCGAAGCAGGTATGGTGTGATATGTTGACAGTCATGCAAATGTCAACATTACGGTTAGGCTACATGGGGGGGTTAGGCACTAGGGGAAGGTTAGGGTTAGGCTACATGGGGGGGTTAGGCACTTGGGGAAGGTTAGGTTTAGGCTACGGGGGGAGGAGGATAGGGTTAGGCACTATAAGTTAGGGGTAGGCATTAGGGTTAGGGTGGGATATAATCACTGGAAGACTAGAGCCGCAGAGGTCATGACCGCTGGGACCCGGAAGCCGTGCTGGAGTCACTGCAGCCATCAAGAGCAGGTCAGTGAGGACTGGGCCAACAGGGATGATATGTCGACATTCTAATACTGTCCACATGAATGTCGACACAGACAACTTCAACATTATGACCATGTTGACATTCTTCTATCAACATGGTGAATGTTTATACATCATTCCACACCGGGTTCAGTCCCCTTAAATGTGCCTGAAGCTCCTATACCATCCCTATTTACCAACGTGTGTGTATATATATACATTAGGGGTGTGCACCGGCCACTTTTCGTGTTTTGTGTTTTGGATCTGGATCTTTCTTCGTGTTTTGGATCTGGATTGGTTTTGCCAAAACCACCCTTCCGTGTTTTGGGTTCTGGGTTTTGTGTTTTGGATCTGTATTTTTTTTTTTTAAAAAGCATAAAAACAGCTAAAATCACAGAATGTGTAGGTTTTTCTGCTCCTATGCTATTATTAACCTCAATAAACTTAATTTCCACTCATTTCCAGTCTATTCTGAACACCTCACACCTCACAATAGTGTTTTTATGTCCAAAATCTTGCACCGAGGTAGCTGGATTACTATGCTAAGCGACACGAGTGGGCGGCACAAACACGTGGCCCATCTAGGAGTGACACTGCAGTGGCAGACAGGATGGCATTTTGAAAAACGAGGCCCCAAACAGAACATAATGCAAATTGTCCTTGGGCCCTCCAACCCAACCTTATGTTGTATAAACAGGACATGCACACTTTAGCAAACAAATCATTTCAGCGCCAGGGTCTGCCACACGACTGTGGCTGAAATGATTGGTTCGTTTGGGCCCACACAAAACAAGCTGGCAATTAATCTGTCCCTGCACAAACTGGCTCTATGGAGGCAAGATGTCGTCCTCATCCTCCTCATCCACCGATTCCTCACCCTCTTCAGTGTTGTGTACATCCTCATCCTCACAGAGTATTAATTCGTCCCCGCTGGAATCCACCACCACAGGTCCCTCTGTACGTTCTGGAGGCTGGTCTCCCTGGAAGAGTTGATAATTCATTTTTATGAACATCATCTTCTCCACATTTTGTGGAAGCAACCTCCTACGCCTTTCGCTGACAAGGTTCCCGGCTGCACGAAACACTCTTTCAGAGTACACACTGGAGGGGGGGCAACTCAGGTAAAATAGAGCCAGTTTGTACAGGGGCCTCCAAATTGCCTCTTTTTCCTGCCAGTACAGGTACGGACTGTCTGACATGCCTACTTGGATGCTGTCACCGATGTAATCCTCCACCATTCTGTCAATGGCGACAGTATCATATGCAGTGACAGTAGACATGTCAGAAATTGTTGCCAGGTCCTTCAGTCCGGACCAGATGTCCAAACTTGGTCCTGCCTGCCCTGCATCACCGCCAGCGGGTTGCTTAGGATACCTAAGTTTTTTCCTGGCAGCCCCAGTTGCGGGAGAAAATGAAGAAGGAGCTGTTGACGTGTCACGTTCCACTTCAGCTGACAGTGTTTTCACCAGCAGGTCTTTGCACCTCTGCAGGCTTGTGTCGGCCGGAAAGAGAGACACCACATAGGCTTTAAACCTAGGATCGAGCACGGTGGCCAAAATGTAGTGGTCTGATTTCAACAGATTGACCACCCTGGAATCCTGGCAAAGCGAATGAAGGGCTTCATCCACAAGTCCCACATGCCAAGCGGAATCGCTCCGTCTTAGCTCCTCCTTCACTTTCTCCAGCTGCTTCTGCAAAAGCCTGATGAGGGGAATGACCTGACTCAAGCTGGCAGTGTCTGAACTGATTTTACGTGTGGCAAGTTCGAAGGGCTGGAGAACCTTGCACAACACGGAAATCATTCTCCACTGAGCTGCTCCTCCATCCTCTGAAGCATATAGAGGGTTGAGTTCCACCGCGTCACAACCTCTTGCTTCAGGTGATGGCGGGGCAGGTTCAAGAGTGTTTGCTGGTGCTCCAGTCTTCAGCACGCAGTCGCTGAATGGCGAAAGTGGCCAGAAATTTTTCGGGCCACCCAAAGCGTCTCCTGCACGCCCCTGTCACTTTTCAGAAAATTCTGCACCACCAAGTTTATTGTGTGAGCAAAACATGGGACGTGCTGGAATTTGCCCAGATGTAATGCCCGCACAATATTGGTGGCGTTGTCCGATATCACAAATCCCCAGGAGAGTCTAAGTGGGGTAAGCCACTGGGCGATGATTTCCCTCAGTTTCTCTAAGAGGTTGTCGGCGGTGTGCCTCTTACTGAAACCGGTGATACACAGCGTAGCCTATCTTGGAACGAGCTGGCGTTTCTGAGATGCTGCTACTGGTGACGCTGCTGTTGTTGCTGCGTAAGGTGATACATCTACCCAGTGGGCTGTCACAGTCATATAGTCCTTAGTCTGCCCTGTTCCACTTGTCCACATGTCCGTGGTTAAGTGGACATTGGGTACAACCGCATTTTTCAGGTCACTTAGGACACTTTTTCTGACGTTTCTGTACAGTCTCGGTATCGCCTGCCTAGTGAAGTGGAATCTAAACGGGATTTGGAACCGGGGACACACTACCTCCATCAATTGTCTAAATCCCACTGCACTAATGGCAGATACCGGACGCACGTCTAACACCAACATAGCAGTCAAGGCCTCAGTTATACGTTTTGCTTCAGGATGACTGCTGTCGTACTTCATCCTCCTTGCTAAGGACTGTTGGAGGGTCAATTGTTTAGTAAAAGTAGTGGTGTTCCTACTTCCTCTCTGGGATGATGAACGACTCCCAGCAGCGGCAACAGCAGCAGTGGCAGCAGGAGGCGTAGCAATGCAGGATCCTTTGGAGGAATCCCGGATAGGAGAGTCAGTCATGCCAGTGACATGGCCTGCAGGACTACTTCCGATCCTGACTAAGAAGGAAATTGACGAGGAGGGAGTTGACGGTGTGGTTTGCAGGCGCTTGGATACAACAGGACAATGGGATTTAGGTGCCCCTGGATGGCTTACCTTCTTAGCCAAAGTTTCTGAACTTGACAGTAACTTTTTATGAATGCGCTGCAGGTGCCGTATAAGGGAGGATGTTCCTAGGTGGTTAACGTCCCTACCCCTACTTATTTCACCTTTACATATGGTACATATGGCAAGACAGTTGTTGTCCGGATTTGGATAGAAATATTGCCAGACCAAAGAGGTGGAATGTTTGGTCTTCTGCCCAGGCATGACCGTGATGGGCTTTTTCATCCCACGGACAACAACTGTCTCCCCCGGAGCCTGATTTAAACGAACCACATCACCATCAGAATCCTCCTCGCCAACTTCCTCCTCAGCGCCAGCTACACCAGTATCCTCATCCTGTTGTACTTCAACAGTGACATCTTCAATTTGCATATCAGCAAGTGAACTGTGGGTGCTCCTTTCAGCACTTGCAGGGGGCGTGCAAATGGTGGAAAGAGCCACCTCTTCCCGTCCAGTGCTAGGAAGGTCAGACATCGCAACCGCCACCACACTTGGGGCTCTATTTATTAACATTATTTTTACTAAAATAAAGTGAAAAAGGGTTTTTCACACCCTTTTCACATTATTTTAGTATCACCTGTAGTTATTACAGGGCAATTGGAGTAGAATTAGTAAAATTCTACTCCAACCCCTAGGTATCACTTATTTTTAGTAAAGCAGATCGCATTTCCCATAATTGTAATGGGAAATGTGATCCGACCATAGTTACTAAAAATAAATTGTAAAAAAATACCGGGGAAAGCCCTGTGATAATAACGCCACCTGGAGGTGGCGTTATCCAGGGTCCCCCGGTTACCGGGCTCCCACTCTGCTCTAACGGGGAGAGCAGAGGCGGGAGCTGGTACCAGTAATCAGCTGTGTGGTCTAAATAGACCGCAAGCTGATTGCTGTAAAAAAAAAAAAAAAAAAATGAAACATTTTTTTTTTACTTACCTGAATCCAGGGACCGGTGATCGGGCCTCCGGTGATGGCTCCTCTCCTGTCAGCTAGTCTCCCACAGTGCACTGCTGCCTGGTCATCAGGTGATCGGTTCCCAGTGCAGTATGGGAGATCACCTAATCGGGAAGCCCGGAGAAGATCACCGGAGGCCAGGAGAATGCAGGTAAGTGTAATGAAGGGAGGGGCCGTGATCGCAGGGGTGGGGCTTAGCACTGGGGGCGGGGCTTAGCGTCGGTGGGTGGTAGCAGCGACGTTGGGTCGGCTCATGCGCGGGCTCTTAGTCGCGGTATTTTTTCAGAAAATACTGCGAATAGAGTGCGGATGGGATCCGCAGGGACAGAGCTTTATCGCAAGCTCTGTCCCTGCAAGGGATTTATAGTAAATCCCTGTGATATTGCCTGAATTCGCAATGCAAATTCACTCGGTAATATCACACTACAGTCCGCATTCAATATGCGGATTGTAGTAAATAGAGCCCTTGGACTCTCCTTGGGGATTTGTGATATCTTCTTAGAATGCACAGTTCTTCGCTGTGCTTTTGCCAGCTTAACTCGTTTGATTTTTTTAGCGGGAGGAGGGCTTCCATCGTCATGTGAAGCTGAACCACTAGTCATGAACATAGGGAAAGACCTTAGCCGTTCCTTGCCACTCCGTGTCGTAAATGGCATATTGGCAAGTTTACGTTTCTATGTTTTTTTCAAGGTCATTTTCCTGAACTTTGTCATTTGGGATTGTATGTGCCCTCTAC
The DNA here is from genome assembly GCA_031769625.1 of Taudactylus pleione. Classification (NCBI taxonomy): domain Eukaryota; kingdom Metazoa; phylum Chordata; class Amphibia; order Anura; family Myobatrachidae; genus Taudactylus; species Taudactylus pleione. Next base: position 6,340,852 of record JAUIMM010000441.1, on the reverse strand, counting down.
TATGACATTGGGCATCGGCCTTGGCAGACGATGTTGATGGCATGTTATCGTCTATGTCATGACTAGTGGCAGCAGCTTCAGCACTAGGAGGAAGTGGTTCTTGATCTTTCCCTATTTTATTTTTATCGGAGAAAGTTTGGTCCTCCATTTATGTTATATTGATTTGATATATACGTGCGGCTAAGGCGCACACAAACACAGAAAATAATTTTTTATTTTTGTTGGAGACTAGTGCACTTTGTGGGTTACACCACCCTTTAAGAAATGAGCCAGCCGGCTCTTTACTTATGGGACACAGGCGCACGCTTGGCGCTGCTCCTTTGTTGATGCACGTGCAGCTACAGCCCACACAATTCACAAAGACAGAAAAAAAAAGAATTTTTTATTCTTTGTGGAGAGCATTTTGGGGGTTACACCACCCTTTAACAGACAGACGCACGCTTGGCGCTGTTGCTTTGAGGATGCACGTACAGTGCAGACAATTCACAAACACAGAAGAAAATGTTTTATTTTTGTTGAAGTGCACTTTGGGGGTTACACCACCCTTTAACAGACAGACGCACGCTTGGCACTGCTCCTTTGTTGATGCACGTGCAGCCACAGTGCACACAATTCACAAACACAGAAAATATTTTTTTATTTTGTTTGGAGTGCACTTTGGGGGTTACAGCACCCTTTAACGGTCAAGCCAGCCGGCCCTTTACCTATGACACAGGCGCACGCCTGGCGCTACTTTGTTGATGCACGTGCGGCTACTGCGCGCACAATTCACAAACACAAAAAAATATATATATTTTTTTTGAGTGCACTTTGGGGGTTACAGCACCCTTTAACGGTCAAGCCAGCCGGCCCTTTACCTATGACACAGACGCACGTTTGGCGCTACTTTGGTGATGCACGTGCGGCTACTGCGCACACAATTCACAAACACAAAAAAATATATTTTTTTATTTTGTTTGGAGTGCCCTTTGGGGGTTACAGCACCCTTTAATGGACAAGCCAGCCAGCACTTTACTTATGGGACACAGGCGCACGCTTGGCACTGCTCCTTTGTTGATGCACGTGCAGCCACAGTGCATGCAATTCACAAACACAGAAAATATTTTTTTATTTTGTTTGGAGTGCCCTTTGGGGTTACAGCACCCTTTAAGAGACAAGCCAGCCGGCCCTTTACTTATGGGACACAGGCGCACGCTTGGCACTACTTTGTTGATGCACGTGCGGCTACTGCGCACACAATTCACAAACACAGAAAATATATTTTTTTTTTGCACTTGGGGGGAGCACCCCTGATGGACAGAGCACCCCCTGGACAACACTACAGCACCCCTTTAGGACTGGAACACTGCACAGGACTTTGGAGTGGACACAGCCCCTATGGACAACTGACTGCACAACACAGTCCAGCCAGCCCCTATGGACTTTGGAGGAGTGGACACAGCCCCTATGGACAACAGCAGCACAGCACAACACAGCCAGCCCCTATGGACTTTGGAGGAGTGGACACAGCCCCTATGGACAACAGCAGCACAGCACAACACAGCCAGCCCCTATGGACTTTGGAGGAGTGGACACAGCCCCTATGGACAACAGCTGCACAGCACAACACAGCCAGCCCCTATGGACTTTGGAGGAGTGGACACAGCCCCTATGGACAACAGCAGCACAGCACAACACAGCCAGCCCCTATGGACTTTGGAGGAGTGGACACAGCCCCTATGGACAACAGCAGCACAGCAAAACACTACACTACACTATACAGCCCAGCCAGCCCTAACTCCCACCCTCCCTCTTCACTGTCCACAGCCGAGTGAGAAAATGGCGACGACGCGGGTACCTTATATAGAGTCCAAAACCCGCGAGACCCGGAAGGCGGGATGATGACGTTTTGCCTTGATTTCAGATCCCAGTCAGGCGGGAAAAGTCGAGCCTGACTCGGATCGGCCTCGGATCGGGGGGGGCTCGGGGGGGTTCGGATTTCAGAAATCTGAACCCGCTCACCCCTAATATACATACATAGTACACATATATACAGTATATGCATACATACACACACACACAAGTACTTGCATATATATATACTGTATATATATGTGTGTGTGTATACATACAAACATACACGTACATATATATATATGTATATATACACACACACACGTACATTTGTACACAAATAAATATATATATACATACACAGTACGTGTGTGTATATGTACTGTATGTATACACACACACATGTATATATATGCACGTACTTGTGTGTTTATGTATGTATATATATATATATATACTCTTATACCCACCTAGTTTGAATGATAGATAGACAGACAGACATGATAGACAGACAGACAGGCAGACATGAGATGGATAGATAGACAGACATGAGATAGACAGACAGACATGAGATAGACAGACAGACATGAGATAAACAGACATGAGATAGATAGATAGATAGATATGAGATAGATAGACAGACATGAGATAGATAGATAGATAGATAGATAGATAGATAGATAGATAGATAGATATGAGATAGATAGATAGATATGAGATAGATAGATAGATAGATAGATAGATAGATAGATAGATAGATAGATAGATAGATAGATAGACAGACAGATATGAGACAGACAGACAGAGCCTGGCCAGACATTACACTGACCTGAATGAAGTTAATCCTGACATACTGGGCCGAGCTGCCTTATCTCCTCAACTTAGGCGCTTGACACTGCTTTGTAGTAGGACGGTTCAGGGGGGGAGGTCACAATGGACTAAGTTGTTTTTGGTAGCCATTAGGTGAGAGAGCTGACTGAGCTGTTCCTTGGTGTTGACAGGAAAAAAAAACAACTGCAGTCAGTGTGGGCCTATTTTCAATGGGAGGCCTGGAGCTGTAGCTCCACCCGCCCCATTGTTAATCCGGCCCTGCTGCCAGGGAGCTCCGGGGAATCGTAGGAAAATCGTATATGAATCGGATCTTATGCTGGTCGGGTAGGTGTATGAGCAGCATTACTCAGATGGATGATGTTCGCACAAGTGATCTGATGGCTGCGTCCTCGGATGCAGCAGCAAATCACAGAAGCCGACAACCGGCATATTATCCCACAGCCGCTGTGTACAACTGTATGACAGTGTACAACTCTGTAAGTGACTTTTATTGCAGCTACGATGCGAATAAGATGCAAAATGAAATAATTTATTAAAGCGTATGAATGTTTGAGAATCTCCACCCATGGCGAGGCATCTCAGTCATACTATGCCTGAAATAGTAGCAATCTCCCTGACTCCCTGAAGAGTCCAGCAATCTCCCTGATTCCACCTTACCCCAGTTATGAAGATGTTATATGTAAAAAAGTACAGAAATATATACATTCAAATGGGATCATTAGTATTGCCTTCGGTATGAATAACCGGCTGCCGCATGACCGGCAGTTCCATTCCCGGTTGCGGCAGCCCGACAAAAGAGCAGAGCCCGGCAGCGGAAGCTGGACAGCGCTGGAAATCCCGATCGTCCCTAAGGTAAGTACTTACTAACCTAACCAACCCCCCTAACCCTCCTTAGGGGTGCCTAACCCTAACCTCCCCCCCCCAAGTGCCTAACCCTAACCCCCTCTTCCCCGCTGCCTAAAGCTAAGTCTCCCGGGGGTGCCTAACCCTCCCTCCCCCTAGCCTAACCCTCCCGGGGGGGCTAACCCTAATTCCCCCTGGGTGCCCTAAACCTAACCCTCCCCCTTGCGGCGCCCGGCATCCCAGCATCGGGAAAATGACAGGCGTCTACATTTTAGACGCCTGTCATTTAACCCTAGGCGGGATAGAGGATTCGGGAAGCTGGCGGTCGGGATTGCAGCCACCGGCTTCCCAAACGTATCCCATTAGTATAATTTCCCTGCATTGGGTATAAGGCACAATGATCCCTATGGCTACATGTATTTTCTGAAATGTATCAGTGTGTTTTCACCAACACATAAATATTACTAACTGCTTTGGGGCTCATTTACATTTAGATGTAAATCAATTTCATGACATTTAGCAGGACACGCCCATCACATGTATGGCACGCCCCTCAGATGTAGCAGGACACGCCCACTTTACCGCCACGCTCATAGGTGCTGCTTTCACAATCTCCCTGAAATGCTTTTTCAAAAGTAGGCAAGTCTGACCAATGTGCAAAAAGGATAGGTGTATGAGGGCACATCTGTGTGATTCAGGTCCGTATATGTTCTGCAGATTTTTATGATTATATATCTATATCTCAGATATCTGCTGCTGTCCCTCCATTTCCGCCTGTTGCCGCAACCCCCATAAGTTTCTATGGGGGTTGCGATGCTGTCAGATTTACCAAGTTCCGGAATGCTAAGCACCTCCGCTGTATCTATACATAACCCTATATACCGCGCATGCACAGGTTCCCCCGGTCACTCCAGCACATCGACCTGCTGGGGGGGGTGTGTGGGGGTGTGGGTGTGTGTGTGTGTTAACACGATTAGGGGTTCCTCTCCTGGGGTAGATGGTCTCCCTCTTCACACACACAGCAGCCGGAAAAATAGTACACCAGTCTGGGGTCTCGTACTAGCTGGTCAGTACCAGTCTTTATTGTGCAACATAAAAGAAAAACAAATCATAAAAGTAAACGCTAGCCCGTCTGGGCACTAACTAGACAAGAGGTTCCCTCTCTAAAGAAGTAGTGGGGCCTACTGCCTCCACCATCAACACAAGCGTATGCACAAGACTTACAGGTAGTTTTCACCAAGTATTTAATGAAAGTGGAGATCCGCGCTACACCTATTTTTGAGTGCGATATGCTTATTTTAACTCGCTGATATAAGCAAAAGTAAATATGGGTTAATGTCTGATGGGGTGCACTCCGCTGTTGTCCTAGTCTGATAATGACCCACAAACCATGTGATGGTTATTGGTCCCGCCCACCAATTACAGGACAAGACAAGATGTTATTTGAAGCCAAAATATATTTCAAATTTGTGTATCATAGAGAAAGAAACATAAAAACAGTCAACAATCTGTTGGGCTGTCGTAAAAAATATATATAGGAGCAGCGTATCTATAATATTGTCGTGCCACTGCTCACTGTTGTGATGAGGGGATGTCAGAAAGGTGGGGGAGGGGGGAAAAAATGTAGGGGGAATGGTCTTTTTGTAAATTAACCACACTTGTGTGCACTGCACCGAGACTTAATAGACTCTGTTATAATATGTCCTTATTAAAAAACTGTGAGGTAATGTGCGGCGTCCCGCTACCTCTTGTGCAGATAGTTCTGGAGTATTAGTCCTAAGTAATAGGGATCTGTTGGGATGCATGCCTTTCATTAAATACTGTTGAACTTTGGGTAGGTGCCCCAATTGAGATCAGCTGCAAGCACCGTATCACATATAGGCACCAACAGTAGCGTAGCGCAGGTCTCCCAACCATCCCTACAGTACAAGTGTCTCTGAGCCAGCCAGTCTGCTTGCTCTCCCAGGTATGAGACACTAGCTTACAATCACACACAGCCTATATCAGCCAGTTCCAGGTGCAGACCCTAATGAGCCTGCTAACAGGCCAAAAAGGCCAAAACCTGGAGTAGCCTGTGGATGGAGCCCTCCCTCTCCTCACATCCACACCCCCAAGACCCAAAACGGCTTTTTAAAAAGCCGACATTCAAATCTGCTTCACTGCAGACTTTTCTCTTGGGGTTTTTTAGAACACATAGGTCAAAAACCTAGGACAAATGTATCTACCACTGACCACTTTACCAGTGTTCCTATCACAATATATATATATGGGCTATAGATTGATTATTATATTGTCAGCACAAGACATGTTGGGATGGCTGTTAGGTTGGATCTGGGAAGTGTAAGTCAGTGTGTAGATTAAGGGTCGGCAATAAGCAGCCCCCAGCTGTTGTAGAACTACACATCCCAGCATGCCATGCCATAGTTTTGCTATTTGACCATGATGGTTCTTACACCTGTGCTCAAGTAGGTATTTCCTGGCTGACAGAGTTTCCCTCACCAGAGACGTAGTCCTTAGTCCGCTATGAATATGAGCCAAGCCGCGTATTTGGCGGCTCCCACATCTGGCCGTGTCTGTTCTCTGCTGGAATCTATACATTTCTTTGTGTTTTTCCTACTGGAAAAATGTAGCTAAGAAAAGAAGAAGTGAGATCACCAGAAAATGATATTCTGGAATTGTTTTCACATAAAAACACAGAATCTTTGTCCACGGACACTATGAGGAGGAGGAGGTGGTCTGGGTCAGAGCCCACAGGGCTATTGGTTTGTTCATAGGGCCGTAGCTGTTTATTTTACTGTAAATTTACACTAAAAGTGCAATATAGTTCTGTGACCCCATTCCCGAGGCAGTGACGAATGGATCATGTCCTGTGGTATAGACCATGAATTAAAGTGCAATATAGTTCTGTGACCCCATTCCCGAGGCAGTGACAAATGGCCCAGGTCCTGTGGTATAGACCATGTATTAAAGTGCAATATACTTCTGTGACATCATCCGCATGGCACAAGTGACGAATGGCTCAGGTCCTGTGGTATAGACCATGTATTAAAGTGCAATATACTTCTGTGACCCCATCCCCAGTGCACAAGTGACAAATGGCTCAGGTCCTGTGGTATAGACCATGTATTAAAGTGCAATATACTTCTGTGACCCAATCCCCAGTGCACAAGTGACAAATGGCTCAGGTCCTGTGGTATAGACCATGTATTAAAGTGCAATATACTTCTGTGACCCCATCCCCAGTGCACAAGTGACAAATGGCTCAGGTCCTGTGGTATAGACCATGTATTAAAGTGCAATATACTTCTGTGACCCCATCCCCAGTGCACAAGTGACAAATGGCTCAGGTCCTGTGGTATAGACCATGTATTAAAGTGCAAACAATCTGGTGATGATGTGATTTAATTTTGCAGAACAGAATTTTCGGTTTAGTTGAAGGGGTGGATGGGGGGTATAAGTAGGGGCACTCCCTGGTTTGCAAGGGTGCAGGGATCACATCCCTTCTTACACTTTTAATGGGCCTCATTTTACACTGAGTAGTGAGTATTGCTAGGAGCAGTCTGATCAATATAAAAGGAAGTTTTAACCACACAAAGGGGAAGATGTATCAAGCCTTTGGAGCCTATTTATCAATTAATATTTGCGGAATATCCCCTGAAAACACACGTTTTTGGGGAGCGCTGCAAATATTAATTATCCCCCGGATGTAGCATCATGGAGGGATCGCAGCAGATATCTCCAATATATGTCCCTGTATTTCCGACCGCAGACGCAGCCCGCATAGGCTTTTATGGAGGATGCATTTTATGTCAGATTTATCAAGCTTGGACCTGGTAGCTAATGGCAATCTGGAAATGGCGTTAGCCTATGGCCTACTGTACCAAGATGCGCAGTGTGCGCCAGTGATCCGAACCAGGAAGCGCTATCACTCTGCTTCCAGCTCTTCGCCGGGATGGACTCTAATCCGAGCCTGTCTGCTGACAAGAGCTTAATTGTAAATGCAAATTTATTCTAGCCCTAAGCATCCAATCAGCTTCTAACTGTCATTTATCTAGTACATAGCAGGGTTGCCGACATTTTGGCCGCCCCCTTCCGGGGGGTGGGGAGCAGCCAGATCGGCATTGCAGGTGGGCATGGCCTGCATGGAGGGGCAGAGCATGAGGTGGCCACACAATCGTGTCATTTTGGCCCTGCCCCCCTACACAACGCCGAGGCATTGTGAAGCAGGGGGCGGGGCCAAAATGATGTGATTCACTGTGATTCACGGACCCGCCCCCCCAGCTGTGGGGGAATCTCTTGTAATCGCGGGGAGGGGGGGGGGAACGTAGGGTTCGGCCTGCCTGCCTTTCCGGGGGGCTGGGAGTGGCATCCGATTTTCGGGAGGTTAGGCAAGTATGGTATAGTCTATGAAATGACAGAAGCTGATTGGTTGCTTTGCTATGGGCAACTTCTCCAGTTCTCTATAGAAGTGTTGATACATCTGTTAGAGCAGTGGGACAGGGGAAGTGCCCATTATACGGAGGGTGCCTGTCTGCATCATGGAGGGGGTGTGGCCAGAATTTGACCTATCATACAAATACGCTGGGCTTATCCCACGCCGGTCCTCTCCAATCACCCGCCGCGCACCAGTGACAGCTGTGTGCACCAAGTGCCTGGCCAGTCGGAACAATGCAGCCCCAGTCGTGATGGCAGGACAGCGCCCTGGCATCAGGACTGTATACACTAGCATGACAAATGGGTGAAAAGTAAATTGCATGTAAAGTGGCCTTATAAATATAATTCTTCTATGTGAATGGCCTTATTTTGTCTCCTAATATATTGATCAGTTTAGCCGTATAGCAGACTTGCCAACTCTCCGTGAAATAGTAGCAAGCTCCCTGACTCCCTGAAGAGTCCAGCAATCTCCCTGATGGTACCTTACCCTCATTGTGAAGGTGTTATATTAAACAAAGTAGAGCTATATACATTTGAATGGGATCACTAGTATAATTTCCCTGCATTGGTTATAAGGCACAATGATCCCTATGGCTACATGCATAGATCTTACTAATTGCTTTTGGGCTCGTTTACATGTGGATGTAAGTCAATTTTATGACACGCCCCCCAGATGTAGCAGGACACGCCCACTTTACCGCCACGCTCATAGGTGCTGCTTTCACAATCTCCCTGAAATGCTTTTATCAAAAGTATATAGAAAGGGGGGCCCTAGACTGCACACCCTGAATATATATATAATGGGAGGTGTTACCTGTGGAGACTGTTGTTGCAAACACAAGAAAAGGAAGTACAAGTGCACAACTCCAACATTACTAATTATATATAATAAATTATGCAATAGAATTTTGCAATACATAGAGGTTTTAGCATAATCATGGCCATGGTTATGGGCCTACCCACCACGCCCAGGTAACCTCTGAGGGTAGGTCCCTAACCTACTGAGGTTGAAATCCAAAGCAAAAGTATGCAAGTATGTCTTACAGTGGCTGGTATGAGCGCTGGGAGAGACCTGGATTGTCATTATTACAAGTCTGCATTGTTATGCTAATACTGCAGCTGATGGTGTTAGTACCGAGATGCCCACTGTCTGCTGAGCTACTCTGCTGCTGTGCGTATTAAGACGCGGCCATCAGAACCATCGGTTGCACTATCGAACACTGCACCAACCCTGCGTAGGCGCAGATTATCCATCTGAACATGGCCGCTTGTGTCAGTGCGACTCAAGACGCCATGTCCACGACATGCCCGTGTCTGACTAGCCACTCCCCTGTTACCACCCAGAAACGCCCACCAAAATTTGCTTCTCTACCCGTCCAAATTCGTTCTGCGGCTCCCAGCGTTAATCATATATTGATATTCCACACAATACTTAATTTTAAGATGAATTAATGTTCCTCCCTCTGTTCTATGCATTTAGAATCACTGCGTGGTGTCCAGGTTCATTGTGACTCTACTAGAGCCTTGCACAGCAGTCAGGACCTCATTCAGAGTCGGTCGTGGCGGCCGCTCGGTCGTACGACACCGATGTTCGCTAAACTGCGCATGCATAAAATTCGCAATGCGCGTGCGCAAACTAGCTATTATGATCAGAAATTGCTCTCTCCTTGAAGACAGCCAGGTCGTTAGTTTTAGTTTGAGTGACAGGATGAGGCGTTTGTGGGTGGTAACAGGGGAAGGTGCTTGTGAACGGGGGCGTGGAGGTCCGAACGCAGGCGTACCTGACTATGTAAACGGCATTTTATGGGAGTGCATAATTAACTAAGTAGTGTCATAGCACATGTGACATGGGAGGTTTTTACACTTACTAGATCGTAGTGCTTAAGAGAGGGTATGGTCAACCTTAAGCTCTACGACCAGCTCCGATGGTTCCCGATGGTCTCGAATTAATCCTTATATGCCCGGAGATGACGTGTAATGCGAACGAGAAGGGGGCGTATTTTTAGTCTTACGGCTGCATCCTCCCCTCGCTCGTCCAGCTAACGGACCCATCTTAACAACGCAACTTGCGAGCGCTTCATTTGCATATCTGGCCCCTTTTACCTTACGACCGTGCGGCCGCAACGACCGACTCTGAATGAGGTCCTCAGTCTCAGCTGGGGATATCCATGGGTCACTCTATTCACACAAAGCATTGTTTTGCAGTTAGGTGAAAAATGTGTCAGCCATTGCTAGCCAACACTGCAAAACGAGTGCCGGGCTCTACTGAGACCACAGATTTGGCCACCAAATCTTTTTTAACTAAAAAAAAAAAAAACGTACTAAATTGTTGCTTGTTTGTACAGAACTACACAATAATGCAAACACACACACGTTCTCTGGTCTGATGTATTAAAATAATTATATTTACTGATTAATGCTTTGAACTGGATATGACTCACTTTGGAACAGTTGCAGCAAGAGCAACAGCCCTTGGCACAACTATTGTATTGGACAAGTAAACCATAGGCCTGGTTCCCGAGATACCGGATAAGGGAAGCAATCGGGAAGCCGGCTGCCTATATACCGGCAGCCGGCTTCCCGACTGTCTTATCCCGGCAAGGGTGAAATGCCGGGCGTCTAGATGTAGACGCCCGCATTTCCCCGACGCCGGGCGCCGCATCACGATCGCAGTGACGCCGGGCGCTGCGAGCAGACAGCCGCGGGGGGGAGTGTTAGGTTTAGGGCTCCCAGGGGGGACTTAGGGTTAGGCACCCCCCCGGGAGGGTTAGGCTAGGGGGAGGGAGGGTTAGGGTTAGGCTAGGGGGATGGAGGGTTAGGGTTAGGCACCCCTGGGGGGGACTTAGGGTTAGGCACCCCCCCGGGGGACTTAGGTTTAGGTAGCGGGGAAGTGGGTGGTTAGGCACTTAGAGGGGGGATTAGGGTTAGGCACTTGGGGGGGTTAGGCACCCCTAAGGAGGGTTAGGGTTAGGGGGGTTAGGTTAGGTTAGTGGATACTTACCTATCCACGATCGGGATTTCCAGCACTGTCGGGCTTCCGCTGCGTCGCACTCTGCTCCTGTCGGGCTGCCGCTGACGGGAATCGAACCCATTCCAGATCGTGCACGTCTCTAAATCAGGCTGCGTGTTACTTAGCATGTCTGTTATCCATAGGGAGAAAACTACATGAATAATAATTGTTAATAATTGTAAATCTACCTCAAAGATCTTATTCCAACAATAAAACAGTATAATGAACATTGTCACGGCAACGTTATTAAAACTTTACCCCAAATTTAGGCTTCCTCCAGGGAGCACCAAGGTGGGGTCCACAGATCTCCCAGTGTAACGCTGCTGAATGACATACACAACAGTCACTCCCTGGAGATACCCAAGCGCTGCCCGGTGTAGTGCCTAATCTTTGGGTAGAGTTCATTAAAATGGTTAGCATTACTGCCTCACAGCGCTGCTGTGGTTGTGGGTTCGATTCCCACTACGGCCCTAACTGTGTGGAGTTCGTATGTTCTCCCTGTGCTTGTGTGGTTTTCCTCCCACAAGTATCCAAAAATATACCGGTAGGTTAATTGGCTACCAACAAAAAATATAACCCTAGTGTGTATGTGTGTGCGTGTATATGTGGTAGGGAATATAGAATGTAAGCTCCACTGGGACAGCGACTGGTGTGAATGGACAAATATTCTCTGTAAAGTGCTGCGGAATATGTGTGCGCTATATAAATAACTGGTAATAAATAAAATAAATAATTTAAAGTGGTCTCTTTAAAAATTGAAACACACTAAAGCAATAGTAACAGTGACACCTGCTGGCTAAAAGTAGATTCTAGAAAACAAAGAGGTAATGCAGTAGTTAAACATTTTTGGAATTTATTTGCTTACTTTCCTGTTAACTGTTAGCAAGATACAGCAGCTGCTGCCATTTTGTGGTCTCACTAAGGCACAAGGTCATTAATATAAAGCGATTTGTTTCCTCAGGGATGGTCTGAAAGGAATTGATAGGCTGCATTCTCAGAAATGTTTGTTTCGCCCACAAAATGGCCGCTCTCCTTCACGTTGTGGCGACAGTTACACTCTGGTAATACTTTTTTGCTTTAACAATCAATTATCTACTGATAACCAACATATTCTCATTTCCCTTTCCGTAAAAATAGGAACACTTTCTACACACAAAGGGGTAAATTTACTAAGATGGGAGTTCTATTTAAGAAGTGATGTTGCCTATAGCAACCAATCAGATTCTACTTCTCATTTATCTAGCACCTTCTAGAAGATAATACCTGGAATCTGATTGGTTGCTATGGGCAGCATCACTTCTTAAATAGAACTCCCATCTTAGTAAATTTACCCCAAACACTCTGCTAATTGCATACACTAGGCTGCCGTGTTGTGTGCTGAGCCAATATTCTGTGACAGAGCAGCCTATGAATTCAGTAGATGCCCAGTGACATCACAAGAGATACGAGATACCCGGAGGCTCAGTGATGTCACTAGCTCCTAGTAAATGAATGAGCTGAATATTGGTACATAAAATGTATGGCCCCACTGTGTGTAGGTAATGGGTCCACTTTAAAAGTTCAATTAGTCTTCCATTACAGTAATCCCCTTTGTTTTGCAGCACGTGGAGTCTGGTGCACACAGATAAAACACAGCATTATTCCCACTGTCCTCATTTCTGTAAAATGTTTCAAACTTTTGCATTTGTAAAACTTACCATAAATGCTATAAAAATTACATTTATTCTGTTATTTCTACAACAACAATGAACTTTTCAATGCTGAATGATAAGTTTATATTATGGATTTAAAGATTATCAGCCCTTTATATAACATTTGATTATTTACTGAAGGGTTTTGTTCATCCCTAAAGGGACCTGTCAGACCAGGATTCCCGTCCCCACAAATGAGACTATTGTACTTAAAAATGAAATCTTGGGGGTGGTTCAGGCTCGGACGGAGTTGCTGTCGCAGCTGCTAACATGGTAGCAGCTGCAATGGCTGTAATATGGTAGCGCAGCAGGAAACGTCCTGCCTCCTGCATGCATTACCGATCCGAGCCGCGTCCGTGGACGCATCATCGGATCATCTGCATGATCCTGAGTGACCATGGTGTCACTCTAGCCTACCGCCGCAGATACACAAAAGAAACCAGGAAATGTCCGTCAGCCGACGGAGATCCTGGCCTCTTCCCTCTTTCACCCCAACGGCGGCGACACTTCTCTGTTTTGGGAAACGGAGGCCATCGCTGCCCCCTCCACACCCAGAAACGGCAGCAGACTGTCAATCATTGACAGTCTGCTGCTGCTCTGCCTGTGGGACAGCAGACCTGTACTGCACATGCGCGGTACGGGTCGTGCGCCGGCGCAGAGCGGCTACAATCGGAGATGTGCGCTAACCATCGGGTTAGCGTATATATCTCTGAATCATACCCATTATCAACAAGTAGATCATAGAACAGGAGCACAGATATACTCTGCAAAAGGGGGTAGTCAGTGCTTTCGGAGTGTATGCGGGCTGGTACTGAAAACCCTACACGTTGCAATGTAATCCTCTCTCTGACATGTCCTATACTCAGATACTCTCTGATGAAAGCTGCCAGCAACTCTTATTTATCTTGCTCTACTTTAACAGCTATCTTACGTCCATTTCTATTTAATGATCAGCATTTTCTTTTTCAGCAATGTCACGATCTGCTGGTGACTGTCAGTGGTTTCGGCCTCCGCAACCTGAAGAGGTGTTTTCTTTAGGCTGTTGGTCTCCTGTAAATTGACCTTCTTCCCCAGTGTCCAGCCGACCAGGGTCTGCACGGCACGCAGGTGGCCGGATTTGCAGGCACAGTGAAGTGGGGTGTCTCGGGTGTTATCCAGTGGGCTGATGGCCGCCCCGTTGGTTAAAAGCAGATTGATCAGGTCACTGTGCCCGTACTCAGCTGCCAGGTGCAGGGGCGTTTTCCTCCAGACGTTTTTATCTTCAATGTTTTTATTTTTCCCGGCGCTCAGCAAAGAGTTAACGACGTCTGTGCTGCCGGAGATTGCGGCATAATGTATGGGCGTGCACCCGTCCATGTCTTTGGCACCGTACCGAGCCTGGCTCCTTAGCAAGGCCTCCACTGTCTCGATATTCCCTGCTGCTGCGGCTATGTGGAGCGGGGTCTTCTTATCTCTGTCGGGAACATTGGGGTTCGCTTTGTTATTTAGGAGCAGCTGTACCAGAGCGTTCCCGCCTGCCTCAGCCGCCATATGCAACGCCGTCCTTGTGTTCTTGTCCTTGGCGTTCACATCGGCAGAGTGTTGTACAAGACTCTGGGCGACATCGAGGTTGTTCCTCTGGCTTGCAATGTGCAACGGAGTAAGATGTTCCTTGGTGACCGAGTTCACTTTGGCTCCGGCCTCAATTAATATGTCGCTCAGCTCCGGTTTGTTATGCAAAACCGCTACGTGAAGTGGTGATTGGTCCCCGGGGCCCGTTATATTAACATTCATTCCCTTACGTAGAAACAGTTTCGTGATTGAAACGTCTCCGCCTTGAACAGCGAGATGCAAAGCTGTGTTCAGATTTGGCGTCCTGTCATCCAGGCGCGCTCCTTTCTCTATGAGCGCCAGCGCTGATTCCGACTTGCCTAATTCCGCCGCCAGAAGCAGCGGCGTATACTCGATGTCGTTTTTGGCGTTAACATCTGTACCTTTGTCGACCAAAGCATTGATTATTCCATAGAGATTGAGCTTGACGGCTTTAAACATGGCGGAGACCATGGTGTCCGGGGACAGTCCTTTGGAGTATTGCAGGATCAGACTGAATATTGAATTGTTGTTGGCAGCGAAAGCTGCGTCAAAAATGCTGGAATCGATGGTGGCGCCAGCTTCCAGTAACACTTTCATCGTTGCTTCATGTCCCCCAGAGACCGCGTGGAATAAAGCAGTGTGCTTCTTGTCATCCATGGCATCAACCGCGGCGCCGTTCCTCAGGAGCATCTGCGCCAACTTGCTGTTGTCCTTAGCAGCTGCCAGGTGTAAAAAGTTGGACCTGTTTTTGTAGCGCTTCCCCTCCTCTTGAAGAAAGAGCTTCACTATATCCTGATGATTGTTGCCAGCGGCTAGGTGAAGGGGCGACAGTGAGTCGCTGTCCAGGGAGTAGATGTTTGCCCCAGCTTGGAGTAAGACCCGCACTGCTTCTGTATGCCCGTTCTCTGCGGCTCTGTGCAGTGGGGTCCTCTGCTTCCTGTCTTTGGCATCTATTTTGGCACCTTTAGCGATCAAGTATTCAATGACGGGTACATGGCCATTAGACGCTGCTACGTGCAGCAAGGTCTCTCCGGAAGAGTTTACAGCATTAACATCAGAGCTTTTCAATAATGACTCCAACAAGGAGAGGTCCCCTTTTGTAACAGCATCGAAGACCTCAACTGAGGCCGGGACCCTCTGTTTGGGAGTTTCCGACTGAGGTCTCCTCTCCTCTTTAACTTGGACCCTTGGTTTCTGAACCTTTGGTTTTACCTTCTTGGGCTGACTCTCCTTACGGGGAATTTTTTCCGGTGGTTCCTTTGTAGGGATCTGGACGTCCTCTTTATCCCTCTCTAGCAGATATCCCACCAGCTGCCTCCTCCCATCTCCAACTGTGTCGTTTACGTTGCTGACATAGCTTTTGACGGTGTTGTATAAACTAGGCTCGATTTCCTTAAGGCAGGGGAAGAAGAAGAGTCGACATGCCCTCTCACCTTTAGTCACCAAGATGTCCAGCAGCCTGGAAATCTTCTCCGTCCTTGTGTGGTAATAGGACATAACCATTTTTTTGTCCTGGGACAGAACACCATGGTCGATCAGCCAATTGATGAGGCCGTCCGGGTCCTTGATTCCTTCAATGAGGTCGTCTTTCTTAGTCCTTAGCACGTCCACAGCATAAGGGTTAGTAAATAGTCCGCTGGGAGAGATAGCTGGAAACTGTACTATAGGTGCTGCCATCATGGCTTTAAAGTTTCAGTTAAAGTGTCTTGAGACCCCCTTTGTTAGACGTTGACGAACTTCACACCAAGTACAATCTGGATCTCCAGGTTACGGATCATGATGTCTCCCAGCTACTTGTATTAAATAACTGATGGGGAGAGAGTTTCAGCAATCATATCACACACTGCCTGGGAGCACTTGGTTGGGCAAGTTCTGTTTGTTTGTGCCTGGTAGGAAGAAGTAATGCTGTTTGTCTGGATTAGTAAATCAACAGCTTAGTTACAGTTGCTGTGATTACAAAACTTAAGTGAAATACTACACGGCAGACACTTATAGTGTAAAGTGTGTACACATGCAATTGAGATCAGAACAAAAAATATATATAAATTACCGGTATATATATAAAGTTCAATGTTTAATGATTTTTTAAAAATGTTTAATTAAAAACTATATATACTGTATATTTTTTATCTACTAAGAAAGTTGCTGAACCTAGTAACATCACATAATCATACTATATTAGCACCAATAATAAAAATGTGGACCACAGCTCTCCTTTTGTATGTGATTCCTGAAACCCCACGGGTATAACACCTTTTAATAGAAAACAAAAAGGGTTGCGCTCCATAGTGCATGTAAAAGCTTTTTAATCACAAAATATCAGTATAAAACTAGACATGAGAGGGCCCGGTTCTCAGGGAACCGAGTCCACCCGAACTTCGGGGATCCGAGACACTGCTCGGATCTCCCCGCCCTCCCTGGATCCCTTTTCGAGGCAAAGCCTCGAGATCCCGCTGTCAGATCTCGAGGTTTTGCCTCGAGCGGCCATTTTACAAAGTCTCATTGAAGTCTATGGGCTTGCCACTGATTGGCTGAGAGAGCTGTCTGTTACAGCTCTCAGCCAATAAGCGCTTGCCCATAGACTTCAACGGGCACAGGAAGAGGAAAGATGCCGCCCATCCCCCCACACTGACACCGCTGCCTCCCCCGCTGCAGACACAGTACCCCCACATTGCCGACACCGTCGGCACCCTGCACTAATGACACTGGCAGCACCCTGCACTGCTGCCCCCGTACTGGGGCCATCTTATACTGCCGTCACCAAAGCACAAAGGACACTGCCGGCACCACTGCACTGAGGACACTGCCGCCCATCGTACTGAGGACACCGTCAGCACCCTCACACTGCCGACACTGCCAACACCCCCACACTGAGGACACCACTGGCATCCCTGCACTGCCGACACTGACAGCAACCCCACACTGCTGACACCGCCAGCACCCCCTCACTGAGGACACCGCTGGCACCCCCGCTCTGCCGACACCACTGGCACCCTGCACTGAGGACACTGCTCCCCCACGTCATACTTGCCTACCCTCCCGATTTGGCCGGGAGCCTCCCGAAAATCAGGTGCTGCTCCCGGCCTCCTGGGAAGGCAGGCAAGTCTCCCAACCTCTGTCGACATGTCTGCACCCCGCGCACTTGTAAATATAAAGCCCGGCAGCGGGGGGGGCGGTGACGCGATTTGCGCTGAATCGCGTCATCTTGGCTCCGCCCCCTGCTCCACAATGCCATTAATATCGTCATTGTGAAGAGGGGGCGGAGCCATGATGACGCAATTGCGCTGTCACGCCCCCATGCTCCGCCCCCAATGACAAGTCACTGCCAGGTCCCGCCCCCTTTGACCGTGCCATGCCGCCCTGCTCTATAAGCCCGACAGCTCCCTCCTGGAAAGAGGGAGCTAAATGTCGGCAAGTCTGCCCCACGTACTGAGGACACCGTCAGCACCCTACACTGCCAACACTGCTGGCACGCCCGCACTTAGGACACCGCTGGCACCCCAGCACTGCCGACACCGCCATCACCCCCACACTGAGGACACCGCTGGCACCCCTGTACTGCCGACACCGCCATCACCCCCTCACTGAGGACACCGCTGGCACCCCTGCACTGCCAACACCGCATACTTGCCGATGTTCAGCTCCCTTCTTCTGGGAGGGAGCTGAATGTCTGTATACAGCGGGGGGGCGTACCCGGGCAATGATGCCGTGTTGGGGGCGGCGGCGGCACATTATTGTGGCCCCGCCCCCTCTTCCCAATGCAAAGCAGGGGGCGGGGGCATGATGACGCGATTCAGCACGGGGGGCGGGGTCCGGGATGATGCGGGGAGGTTGCAGGGGTGTGATGGCAGCTGAGAGATTTGCTTACTTTTCTGGAGGGCCGGGAGCGCAACCCGATATTTGGGAGACTCCCGGCCATCCCGGGAGAGTAGGCATGGTTGCTACACCACCAGTACCCCCCACATAGAGGACACCGCTGGCACCCCCGCCCTGCTGACACTGCCAGCACCCTGCACTGCGGCCTCAAGTACTGAGGACACCATCAGCCCCCCCTGCACTGCCGACACTGCCAATACTCCCACACTGAGGACGCCACTGGCATTCTGGCACTGAGGACACTGCCGGCATCCCCGCACTGCCGATACAGCTGTCACAGTAAGTGCACTATTGGTTTATCAAACCCACATTGTATCCAACCTGCACTGTAACCAACCCACACTGTATCCCAAACTGTATCCAACCCAAACTGTATCGACCTACACTGTATCCAACCCACACTGTATTCCAAACTGTATCCAACCCGCACTGTATCCAACCTGCACTGTATCCAACCTGCACTTTATCCAACCCACACTGTATTCCAAACTGTATCCAACCCGCACTGTATCCAACCTGCACTGTATCCAACCTGCACTGTATCCGACCTGCACTGTATCCGACCTGCACTGTATCCAACCTGCACTATATCCAACCTGCACTGTATCCAACCCACACTGTATTCCAAACTGTATCCAACCCGCACTGTATCCAACCCGCACTGTATCCAATCTGCATTGTATCCAACCTGCACAGTATCCAACCCGCACTGTATCCAACCCACACTGTATCCGACCTGCACTGTATCCAACCTGCACTGTATCCAACCCGCACTGTATCCTATCCAACCCGCACTGTATCCAACCCACACTGTATCCAACCCACACTGTATCCAACCCACACTGTATCCAACCCACACTGTATCCGACCTGCACTGTATCCGACCCGCACTGTATCCAACCCGCACTGTATCCAACCCGCACTGTATCCTATCCAACCCGCTCTGTATCCAACCCACACTGTATCCAACCCGCACTGTATCCAACCCACACTGTATCCAACCAACACTGTATCCAACCCGCACTGTATCCTATCCAACCCGCACTGTATCCAACCCACACTGTATCCAACCCGCACTGTATCCAACCCACACTGTATCCAACCCACACTGTATCCGACCTGCACTGTATCCAACCCGCACTGTATCCAACCCGCACTGTATCCAACCCGCACTGTATCCAACCGACACTGTATCCAACCCGCACTGTATCAGATCCGCACTGTATCCTATCCAACCCGCACTGAGGGCCTGATTCAGCATGGATAGCTATTCTGCTTATACGCACGCAATGCAGTTGCTAATATCAGCGGTGATATGTAAATGTTTGCATTCGCATTGCGATCGCAGCCTAACATAAAGACGCCCACTTCCCCTTACTCACATCAGTAACATCGAGTAACATCGGTCCCACAGTTAAGGCAGGTCAGACCTCACTCAGGAATTGCTTACTTCAGCGCACGCTATGAGGCCTCAGGCTGCGTATGGCATTGCAGTGGTTAATTTGTGCTCGCCTCTGCAACGGCGTGCGAACGCACTGGCACGCCTGCGTTTTCCTGACCACCCCCCCCGTCATCACTCACAAATGGCACTTCCTGTCAATCACTCTGCGATGAGTCTGCATTGCCACTGCGTTCGCAGTCCCCACCGCAGCATCCAGTTGGCGCACATGCACTGCGGCTTTGACGCATGCACAATGCATAACAATCAGCCGACTGCATAAGTAAAACGCATCTGTGATCCTTGCTGAATCAGGCCCTCTATACGGCCTGCACTGTATCCGACCTGCACTGTATCCTGCACTGTATCCGACCTGCACTGTATCCCGCACTATATCAGGCCCGTACTGTATCCCACACTGTGGCCCTCATTCAGAGGCGGTCGGAGGATGCAAGCGGTCGCTCAGAAAGTGGGCAGCCGCTTGCATCCTGACCGGCCGCCTCTGTTTCGGTCGTTAGGCTGTGGGTTTACACCCACAGCTCTAACGACCGCTAGGGTAATGGTCGCGATGGTCATAGACCATCGCGACCATCGGGGCTTACGACGAGACCCTAGGGTAGGGCATACTTACCTACTTTTGAAAACTTGTTTCAGGGAGATTATAGTCAGTTGTAGTACATGCCATCAAGGGGGGTGTGCCATGCTCCGCCCTAAGGGCGTGTCTAG
Organism: Taudactylus pleione; assembly: GCA_031769625.1. Taxonomy (NCBI): domain Eukaryota; kingdom Metazoa; phylum Chordata; class Amphibia; order Anura; family Myobatrachidae; genus Taudactylus; species Taudactylus pleione. The sequence goes on along the minus strand of JAUIMM010000441.1, from coordinate 6,320,598 downwards.
CTTTACCTATGGGCTTGTCTATTTGGCAGTTGATAGATCCCATTCAGTAGATGTACCCTGACATCACCCATATCTATATCTACTCAGGGGAGAGACACTGGCAGTAACAGGAGATCAGGTTTAGATACTGCAAAATGCGGTTGTGGGTAAGAGAGTCACGGCCGTCCAGTTGCTGTGCGTGAGCTGGTGTCTCAATGCTGTTGCAGCGGTGCAGGATGTGTCATATGTACAGTCTTCTCCCCTCTATATATTAATGCCACATATCAGTGTGAGCTGGAAGCTGTGTCCTCCTCCCCTCATATACCACTACACAGCCCCCTTTATTGTAAATAATAAAAATAATACTGTATGTTAGTGTTCTTTAGCTGTGTTCCCTCCCCTTATATATCACTACACAGCCCCCTCTATTGTAAATAATAGAAATAATACCCATGTCAGTGTGTACTGGGAGTTAACTGACTCCCTCAACTATTCCTTCCTGGGCCAGTGTCCAGTCTCCACAGTTTTTCACTTACCAGGTATTCATGACTCTGATGCTGCTGCTCAGTTCTCACTGTACCTGCAATGGCTGCCGTGGAGCGAAGGAAGGAGCGGAGGGAGCAGGTCCCGCAGCAATGTGAAGACGAGGTAAGGGCACTGTGGCCGTACAGGCTGCGCTGCCAACCACCCGCCCTTCTACCGCTTATGATTTTACACACAGCCGTCTACGCTGTAATCGGGCTCTGGGGAAGCCAGTGACTGTGTGCCGGGCTAAGTGGCTGGCCACCGCTACTCACAACCCCGCGGTGGCCGGCCTGTAGTATTAATTGTGACATCCTCAAGCCCCGCCCCCGTCACATCCGGACTCGCGCATGCGCAGTCCGGATTTTTGATGGGTAGTGGAGAAAGCGGGGGATTCACTGTATATTTCGGGGGTAGCGGGAGCTCCCACCTTAAAGGGGGAGTCTCCCGCGGAATTCGGGCGGGTAGGCAAGTATGGGGTAGGGTCTCACTTGTCATAAGCCCCGGAGAGCTTCTGGCTCCGTTTGGGCTGCCACCCCCCCGGCCCGCCTTCCAAACGGGGCGAGCTGTCAATCAACATCGACAGCTCGCCCCCTTTGGAAAGAGACCCGCTACAACCGGCGCTGTTGGTCGTAGCGGGTCTCACGCATGCGCACGAAGGAGCCGGCTCCCTCGTGCGCTTGCGCACTGGACAAACATCGAGGCGGCCGTGCGGTCGTAGACCGTACGGCCGCCTCTGAATGAAGCCCAGTATCCGACCCGCACTGTATCCAATTTCAACCTGTACTGTATCTTACCCACACTGTACCCTGCACTGTATCTGACCTGCACTGTATCCGACCCGTACTGTACCCTGCACTGTATCTGACCTGCAGTGTATCCGACCCACACTGTACCCTGCACTGTATCCGACCCGCACTGTATCCAATTCCAACCTGTACTGTATCTTACCCACACTGTACCCTGCACTGTATTCGACCCGCACTGTACCCTGCACTGTATCTGACCTGCACTGTATCCTACCCACACTGTACCCTGCACTGTATCCGACCCGCACTGTATCCAATTCCAACCTGTACTGTATCCGACCCGCACTGTACCCTGCACTGTATCTGACCTGCAGTGTATCCTACCCACACTGTACCCTGCACTGTATCCTACCCACACTGTACCCTACACTGTATCCAACCTGCACTGTACCCTGCACTGTATCTGACCTGCACTGTATCCAGTTCCAACCTGTACTGTATCTGACCCACACTGTACCCTGCACTGTAGCTGACCTGCACTGTATCTGACCTGCACTGTATCTGACCTGCACTGTATCCTGCACTGTATCTGACCAGCAGTTATGGAATTCTGTTTTTATGGTTGGGGAGATTTTGGGGAACTGCTCAACAAAAGGCTGTTTGAACTGAGGCCCTGATTCAGAGCCGGAATCTCTGACAGAGCGCTCGCTCTGAATCAGGGCCGGCCTTCTTGTTTTTTAGAGCGGCCTCCTGGCCGCTCGCATTGCTGTGGGTGACCCTTGTGGTAGGGTCTCGTGGCCGCAAGCCCCAGAGAGAGTTCGGCTCTCACAGAGCCGGAATCTCTTCCACTGACATCACTTGTGATGCCAGTGGGGCCGCCCCCAAACGGAGGCGTTCACATGGGAACGGCTCCGTTTGGACAGCCACTCCCCCGCCCCGCCCACCAAAGGGGGCGTGCTGTCACTCAACATCGACAGCACGCCCCCTTTGGTACGAGACCCAGAGCGACGGTTTGCCCGTCGCTATCTGGGTCTCGCGCATGCACACGATGGAGCTGGCTCCGTAAGTGCGCATGCGTACTGGGCCACCATCAACCCGCTTGCGAGCGGGTCTGAATCAGGCCCTGAGTTTTACATGGGCACAGAATGCCAGTCATCAATGGGCCAGCACCAGGAGGGAAATACAGATTGGGCACTGAGACTAGGCATGTGCTGGGGGCTTGTGCACTTGTGTAGGGGGCATTCATGTTTAGGGGTTTTTTGTTTGCTGCTTGTTAACTACGACTAATTGTTTTGAGCAGGGATATTCCACGCGCGATTCTTATTACATTACTGTGTTTTATTGTTTTCTATGGAACGTACTTGTTGCGAGTTAGTTTGATTGGTTATTGCTAATACATGACTGATTTGTAAAACATTTGTAAACAGAAATAACTGCCGTGTGTTTGTGCCGCTGCTCCGTTAGTTATAATAATAATAATAATAATAATAATAATAATAATAATAACTATAATAATAATTTTATTTATATAGCGCTTTTCTCCTAAAGGACTCAAAGTGCTTTACATTTACAGTACAAAATACAAAATAAGCTTAAACAAGGGACATTAGTGAAATACTTGGGTGAATAGGTCTTGAGTCTATTTTTGAAGGATTCTGGAGTGGAGGCCTCTCGAACTGTGCGGGGAAGTGAGTTCCAAAAGGTTGGAGCCACAAAACTGAAAGCTCGACCCCCAGACGAATTCCGTGAGATTCTAGGTACTGCTAATAGTCCTTTGTCAATGGATCGCAGTAATCGAGAGGGATGGTAAGGAATCAGAAGCTGCTTCAGGTACCCTGGGCCATGGTCATGAAGGGCTTTGTAAGTTAGTAAGCCAATCTTGAAAGCAATTCGCCATCTGACAGGCAGCCAGTGAAGGGAGTAGAGAATGGGTGTTATGTGGCTGGAACGGGGCTGGTTGGTTAATAGCCTGGCAGCTGCGTTTTGTACCATCTGCAAGTGGTGTAATTCTTTTGCTGGGAGACCATGGTAGAGGGCGTTGCAGTAGTCTAGGCGTGATGATATAAATGCATGTATGACTTTAGGCAGATCTTCTGAGGGAATTAAGTGCTTGATTCTGGCTATGTTCCTCAGATGAAAGAATGAGGATTTGATTGTGGCTGATACCTGATGTTTAAGTGTCAGAGGCCACCATCCAGGACAACACCAAGATTCCGCACATGTTTAGTGTTTTGTAATTCTGAACCCCCAAGCGTAAGTCCTGTTAGTTGGCTATGCTGTAGCCCTGTCCTGTGACCTATCATAAGGACCTCTGTTTTATCACGGTTCAGTCGCAGCCACTCATCCACTCCTGAAGCTCAGCTAGGCAGCCATTTAGGGTTGTTATGGGGTCCTTTGTACCTGGAGCAAAGGACAGGTACAGTTGTGTATCATCTGCATAGCAGTGGTAAACCAGGCCATGACGTCTGATTATTTCATCCAATGGTAGCAGGTATACTGCAAAAAGCATAGGATATAGTATAGAACCCTGTGGGACACCGCATGGAAGTGACACTGGTGATGAAGAGTTTACTCCAGAAGAAACTCTCTGTGACCTGCCGGTCAGAAATGATGTGAACCAGCTAAGGACGGGGCCATCCAGTCCACAGAAATTTTTCAGGCGCTCAATTAGAATCCCGTGGTCCATAATATAAAATGCTGCAGAGAGATCCAGGAGGATTAAGATTGAACAGTCGCCTCTGTCTCTTGCCATCAGAAGATCATTAAGCACACATACCAGGGCTGTTTCAGTGCTATGTCTTCTCCTGAATCCTGACTGGAATGGATCATAAATATCATGGGTAGACAGGTGGGTTTCCAGTTGCATTTCCACCACTTTCTCAATGACCTTTCCTAGAAAAGGAAGGTTTGATACTGGTCTATAGTTGGTCATGCAGTTGGGGTCTAAATTAGGTTTTTTAAGAAGTGGTCTAACAATTGCTTCCTTTAGTAGTTCTGGGAAAATGGCTGTTTGCAAAGAGCATTGAACTATTTTTGCAATTACAGGGCCAATAATGTCCATGCACCCTATGAGAAGCTTGGTTGAGGCAGGGTCCAAATCACAGGTGGTGGGTCGCAACTCGCAACATTCTGATAATTTTAGCAATGTCTATTATATCCATTATGTCAAAGCTGTTCCAGGAAGACAGGTGGCTTACCTTGGCAGGCTTGGTAGTTTGGCACTCCTTTGATGGCACTGTGGGGATTCCAGCACGGATGGAGGATACTTTATCTGCAAAGAATTTTGCAAACTCATTGCATCTTGACTGGGAGAGTTGCTTAGTTTAGCCGGCCAGCCTGCGGCATATGTTGGTAAACAATATTGTGAGCTGTGACATGGTCAGAATTGACTGGAAAATAATGTTATTGAGGTTAATAATATTGTAGGAACAAAAAAGGCCCAACTAATGTGACTTTAGCTGTTTTTATAAATTTTTAAAGAAAATACAGATCCAAAACCAAAACACACAAAGGTGTTTTTTGCAAAACCAAATCCAAATCCAAAACCTCAAAGGAGATACATACATACTTGCCAACTCTCCCTGATTGTCAGGAAGACTCCTTGAAATAGTAGCAATCTCCCTGTCTCCCTGAAGAGTCTACCAATCTCCCTGATTGCACATTACCCCCATTCTGAAGCTGATATATAAATTCAAATGGGATCATTAGTATAATTTCTCTGCATCGGGTATAAGGCACAATGATCCCTATGGCTACATGTATTTTCTGAAAAGTATCAGTGTGTTTTCATCAACATGTAGATACTGCTAACCGCTTTGGGGCTCATTCGGATATAAGTCAGTATTATGACACGCCTCTCAGATGTAGCAGGACACGCCCACTTTACCGCCGCGCTCATAGATGCTGCTTTCACAATCTCCCTGAAATGCTTTTTGAAAAGTAGGCAAGTATGGCTAGAGATCCAAAACCAAAACACAAGGGTCAGCGCACATCCCTATATAAAACTGCAACCCTTTAGGTATAGCTCGTACTGAATAAAAATATCAAAAGTGCATGTCACCAATTGCAGATCCACAAAGCCATTCCATCAGATCAGTTTTACAAACTTCAGTGTTGTTCTCCAGACGGCAGAGCAGTTTCCTCGGAAACGCTGTGCAGGACGTGCTGGGTGCCTGCTACAGGAACGGAACACCGCTGCTCTTCAGATGACGTCACTAAATTCGCCTGTTTTTATTTGCACCCTCCTAAGCATGTGAGAACTGTAAAGGTAGGAAAATCTTCATTTTAAGGTTAAAATTTTGGGACTTGCTCCAGAATGACCCCAGAATCCCCCCCATGACTAAGTAAG